>VWYH01000673.1:102635-169275 GCA_013399365.1 Pampusana beccarii | reverse complement strand
GATGGGGGACACTGACCCCTTCTTGGGGGTGGCGGCCTCCCCCTGGCCAGCTCCTCAGGGGACACAGGGCACTGGAGCGACAGACCTGCCCCCCTGGCTGCAGATAAGTCCCCTGGAGACCCCTGAGCAGAGCTCTCCAGAGAGTTCTGAGGAACCTTCAGAGGACAGTCCCCTGGCCAGTCCGTGCAGGGAGCCCCTGAAGGACCCTCTGCAGAGGCCTCTGCTCAGCCCCCTGTGGGTCCCCTTGCTGAGTCCCCTGTGCAGCCCTCCACCGGCCCGCCAGCCTCACCGCCCCCCACGGCCCAACTGATGGAGGATCTGCAGCACAGGCATCCCCGGGTGCTGCTCACTTTCCTGCCCCTGCCACCGGGCACCGTCTCCTGCCGGGTGCTGCCATGACCGAGAGCCACAGAAGCCACCAACACCAAGCACCCCACACCAGCCAGAGCCCCTGAGGGGCAGGAGACCTCCCTGCTTAACACCATCCCACCAAAGTGGAGAAGAAGATGATGCGGTGCCAGTGGCCCAGCCAACATGGGAGCCCACTCTGCCCACCATGACAGCGCCGGCCTCGGGCTCACCAAGCGCCAATTCTGCCACCTTCACCTGGCGACCCTGCCAGCCCAACCCTGGAGAAGAGGCTACAGCCCTGCCCAGCACCTCACTGTTACCCAGCAGTCCCCCAGACTGGTACCAACAGCCCTGGGACCACCACCTCTGCCCCATCCTGCTGCTGACAGCCACACCACCAGCATCCCCACCACCCACCAGAACCAGCATCCCCAGGAGCAGCCTCCCCGCCCGGGGCTGAGGACGCACCCACCGGGAGACACACTGACTGAACACCAGGGGATCCAAACCCCAGCAGCCAAGCTGGCTGTGCCTGTGCCCACAGGGCCAAACCCACCACAGGGGCTGTGGCAGCATCTGCCCAGGCCCCAGGGCTGCCACACCTCCTGCCGACTCCCCACCATACCTCGGGCACTGGGGCCTCATGGCTGTGCCCACCGTGCTGAGGAGAAGGACTCGGTGCCCATCACACCCCAGCAGTGGCCACAGCGGCAGTGCCTGAAGAAGTTGGCCCAGGAGGACTGGGAGCAGGTCACCCTGTAAATGTCACTGGGCAGCTGCAGGTTTTTGTGCAGAGGGATGTGGACATGGAAACAGCGACCTGCATGGTCACCTTCAACCCACCACTCCAGCACTGCCCCCATGGCACCCACACCCAGAAGAGATGAGGAGGCAGAGACCTGCACCCACCCACCCTCTCCAGCCCCAGCCCGTCCCAGATCCCACTTTCTTGCTTCATTCAGGAAACCAGTTGGGTGTTGGCTTTGCAGTGCCTCTGCCTGTGGTCATTTGTGTGGTGGGAGGGGGTGAACACAGCCCCTGCCCATCCCGAGAGAGGATGGGGACAGAGGGCATCGCTCCAAGGGATGGTTCCCCAGGGGAGAAACCACGGTGATGGCATCAGTGTTGGGATAACGGAGGCCTCCATCACTGCAACAGCATCACAGCGCCAGCTCCAGTGTCACCATCACTGCCCCAGCTCCAGCATCACAGGCTGCGAGCTGCAGTCATAGAACATTCACACCCATCCCGTGCCAACTGAGGAGAGAGGCCAGAGCACAAAGTAGAGAATTACAAGGGCAAGCACTTTTTCACATGCAGGCTGTGCCCCAGCCCAGCTGGCACATCCCAAATGGGGCTTTACAGGGGGTTCTGATGCCTTTCAGTCCTTCAGGTACAAGATGACTTCACTAATCATCAACACTCACACCACCCATCACCGAGCACAGTCCAACTTGACAAAGCAACTCTAGGTTTGCAGCATTCATTATTAAGGCTTTTGGCTACAACAACAGCCAAGAAAATGTAAAGTTAAAACTAACCTACATTGCCTCCTTGATTGGCACCTCTTTCTCCGTCAGTTCTTTGCATTTCTTTAGTTCCTGGGGAGTACACACCAAGATTTTTCTCATTCAAAGAGAGGAGAGAGTGCAGCCACAAGCCTGCAGAAAACCTGCCATACACATGCACTGTGCCCACACAGAACAGCCTCAAGGCCCTGCAGACACACAGAAGTTTGAATTAAGGAACCGTTTTCCTAAATGGGGAGAAATTACTGATCAACTGAGTACAACCACCACTTGTGGTTACTGTTGATGGCTAGGAAGTGTAGAGAATGAAGAATTAATTCTGTCCTATCAGGGACACGGGGACCATGAGGAAGCTGGTGTGGCCTCCCCCAAGCCTGTGACAAACTGTGGGACAAGACACCAAGGTTAGAGGGGTGAGGTGCTGGCAAGGACCCTCAGCCGGTGACCTTGAGACACGTTGGCCTCACTGGAGCACTCCTGGAGTCTAAAGTGGATGAGCCAGGGGCTCTTGAGGTACCAGAGGCCAAAAGGGAAACACCAGTGAAATACTGCAAAGGAATTAGGGGATTGCCAACAGCTCGCCATGCTGCTTGTCCAGCCACTGAAGGTCCAGTCTCAGGTGTATAAGCTGATTGTGTGTTGTGAACATGNCTCAGACATAGTGATAAGGTGCCTAGAGCTTCTCACAGGCCTATGTTATCTAACACAGAGGTTCTACTCATCAAGCACACAAGGTCAGTAAAACAATTAGTGTGATGTATGTGCTTTTCCTACAGACATCTGCAAGTCACTTGAGAGTATTTACATTTAACCAACCTCCTCGCCAATCTTCCGGTATATTCCCACACAATGTACACTGAACTGGACCAAAGCAAGGCAATGGGATTTGGACAACCTGAATTTTACTTGCTAGTTTTGTTACTGATGGCCTTTGTTATCTAGGTCAGATTGATTTTTCTGCGTTATTTCATCAGGTAGAATAACACAGAAAAATATAAGTTATCTTTTCCTACCTTTCTTCTCTGCCTTGTCTATGTGCACTGTGATCACTCTGATACTAACATTAATCACGTCGAGCTACCTCTCAGCTGCCACGGTGGAGGAATATCACAGATAAGAGTCACGGCTGTGCTGTAGACATGAATTATTTTATTGGTGTGCCCATCTGTTCTTGGCCCAAGGTATTCACACAGTATGCAGTGTGGATGCATTCCTTCCACACCGAGACAGTAGCAGGAAGCATTCTCCACAACAGCTTACTCAACCTTAAGGAACACAGGAGATCATGTGTGCCTGTGCCACCTAAGTCGTAGCAATGTGAGTAACAATGCCCCAGGCAACTAGGAGATGGGCTTATCTGAGGCAAATAGGCACCTATATTAATATCTTTATTATGTTTTCTTTTCACTACACTTAGTTGTACACAATCATTGTGATGTGGATTCTTGGAATATGGTTACACAGAAACTTGAGCACTGGGAAGTATTACACAATGTGGTTGTACTTGTCCATCAAATTGAAGTAATGTCCTTGACGTGACTCCTCACTAGCTTCTCAGGAATTAATCTTGATGTCATTACTCAGCATTCAGCCTGTCGTTCCTCAGGCAATACTAGCTGCAAGGTCAAATTATAGTAGGAATTCTGTATGAGTAAGACTTAAGTAAGGAATGCAAGATTTAGCCTGTTATCTGTAAAGACATCAGTGCCTTTTCAGATTTTTTTTTTTTCTATTCTCATTCATGTTTGCAGAAAACAGTTGTTTTTTCAGGAGTTCCAGAAGCCAGTTCAGTGTGACTGGAGAGGCATTTACTACTTACACGCCTGTGACGTTGTTGGTTTAGACCTAGGCCTAAAAGCTAATTATAACCTTATAGATTTGAAAATCACAAGTGCAGGTGACACAGCCAGAAATATTAGTGACAGGAACTTACTCTGTTACAGTAATCAGAATGAAAACATGAATACAGAAGGGAAATTATATCCCAAACTAAGTAGTGTGTTTTAAATAAAATGGAGGTTAAAAGTAGGCCAAAAGCTCCATGATGGCATAATCAATGGTGAAAGGGTAAAAAGGATGGGTTTGCCTCATGCTTTGAAGACAGAACAAGAAAGAAATGGATATGTGACTTAACACACAGAGTTTTCTTGAGCATTTCACACCATCAATGCTATGTTTGAATCCTGATGACAACACAGCTATAAGGTTCCTTTAGAAATCATTAGCTCTCCCATCACTTGGTCAATTTCAGTTGTCTTTTGTGATAAACTCAACAAACCGCACTTTCTCCACCATCTCTCTTTACCACCTCAATTCTCAAAGCCTGATTACATGACTTGATCTTTGGTACATTGTGTCTTTTCATGTTTGCAGTTGATCCAAGGAGAACAGCTCTTAGTGACCATCCCTAAAAATCAACCAAAGTGCCCTCCAGCATGTGGATATATGAGGACACTTATGAAAACAAACTGCCAACTAGATGACTTCAGTAAGATATTACCACCACCTTCCCAGGTATAAGGGTGACCGTGGGTGCACTTTTTACCCTCTGCCCAGAACACGTAGTCTACTGACAGTTTTGAAAAGGTTCATTGAACTATTTTATTACAAACCAAAATCAAAAAGTGGCACTGAAATTAAGTCAATCTTGCACTGTGGTTACTTGGTAGTAGTTGGAAGAAGGTTTATGAATCTAGTGAAGTTTCCCACATATTCATTTCAGCCCTAAGGGAGTTACAGCAGCACAGGGAAGGACATGGCAATAATTCAGCAGACCTTAATAAATCCACAGAGCAACTTAACTTTACAAAACAGGTTTTTAATTTGCTGTGTTCTGAGTCACTTCCTCCTTCACACGCATCACCGAAGCTTTATTACTAACCCGCAGGTGAGCAACGCTCGGCTGCTCATGACTGCGTCCGAACATATTAAGAGCTGGTTCTGTGAATAAAACATCGTGCACTCGTGCCAGGTTATGCAAAGACAACGCCCTGACAGCAACCAGGCGCTGGGAGGGGGTGTAAGAAATGTAAGAAAATTTCTCGCACTGAGTATGAGAGGGGAAAAAATAATTTTACCCCAAACTCCAGCAGCGACCTTTGAACATTTCAGATAAGCAATGTAAAGCCAAGCCAGAATACCGCAGCCAAACGCGGCTCTGAACAGCGCATGCGCAAACCCAATTCCTGCGGCGGGGCGAGGCGAGGCGCGTGGTGTGACGTCAGGCAAGGCGCGTGGCGTGACGTTGGACGGGCGCGCGGGGCGGTACCCGGAAGCGGAAGCGAGTCGGTCGGCGTTTGGGCTGCGGAAGCGCCGGGCGGAGGCCGCGGTGTCGGTTCTGAGGGGGCCGGCGGGGGGGAAGGGAGCGGAGCGGGCTGAGCTCCACCGCCGGCAGCCACGGGCCCACGCTCTCTCCTGTGGTCTCCTCTCCCCCCACTGCACCGCCATGGCGAGCATCTCCAACAACCTGCAGGTAGAGCGGTGCAGGCCCTGCCCGGGGCGGGGCGGAGCCGGCAGGCGGCGGCGGTCGGGGGGTGTCCTGGGCCGCGCCTGGGGGCGGGGAGGGGACTCGGCTTGGGGCTCGGGAGGTGAATCCCCGCATCCGCACTGGGCTCTTCTGGCGGAGGCCCTGAGTCCCTGGGGAGGGGACCGGAAAGGGGAGCTGCTGGGCAGACCGTCGCACCAGCCCCTCGGGACGCTGGAGCAGTGGGGCTCGGTGTCTGCCTGGGCAGCACTGTTACCTCTCGTGGTCTGGACGCGTAGTTTGGCTTAGTTTTTTTCTAGGACTCCTCTCCTGTTCCGTTTTTCTATTTGCATTAACCCTCAGTTGAGGCAGTATGATCAGTTCTGTGGGCGGTTGGTGAAACAGGTCTGGAAACTACCTAAGTTAAAAATAGACATTTTTCTCTTTGGTTGCTCTAAGCCATGATCGTAACTGTAAACTTATTATGGCCATGTAATGCCTGTACTGACAAAGTTGGGGGAGATATCACAGGGTCTAGAATAAGAAGGAGAATTAAACTTGTTTAAGCTGATCATGGAATCATAGAATCATTTCGGTCGGAAGAGACCCTCAGGATCATCTAGTCCAACCATACCCTAACTCTAGCACTAAACCATGTCCCTAAGAACCTTGTCTAAATGCCTTTTAAACACCTTCAGGGATGGTGACTCCCCCACCTCCCTGGGCAGCCTGTTCCAATGCCTGACAACCCCTTCCATGAAGAATTTTTTCCTAGTATCCAATCTAAACCTCCCCTGGTGCAACTGTTCTTTCTGATGGTGATGTTCATCAAATTATCAAGCCGTCGCCTGATAAATAGAGTTTCTGGCTCATGGATAGTTAGAGTGGGTCATCTATGCCCTAGTTCATGTCATTTTCTCAGAAATTATATCCAGTTTGATAGCAGTGCTCTTCGTCACAGTAATGGGCCAATATGCCTGCTGATGTAATGAAGCGTTAGGGCTGAGAATCTAATACCCAAGTAACAGTCTTCTGGGTGTTTACAAAAACAGAGTATACCAAAAGCAGTCAATACACGATCTAGACTTTTTTTCTATTTCAGAAGATCGGGGCCGCGACATGCTCTGTTTTTTCCAGTTCCATTTTAGCAGGTGGTCTTTGCCATTTGTTCTTTGGATTTAGTCTTAGATGCATCACTGCCTTTGTGCTGGATCCTGGAATCATTTGACTGTTATATGGTAATTTAAGTTGCTAAAGGGACTTAAGAACTTTAAGAAGAAAGTAATTTCTTTTGGGGCTTAGTTTTTGCTCTTTTGCTGGATTTAAATGGTGCATAGAGAGGCCTAACAGAGCCAGCACAAGATGAAGATGAGCAGCAAGGAGGGGACTGCTCATTTGTATGTTGTAAACTGCTTATCAGTTCAAATCTTCTTCCAAAAAGGAAAGGCTAAGTTCTGTTCCAAAGAAACAGGTGCTTAAAGTGTACCAACACTTGCCACAACCAAGCTGTGGAGTCTGCTTTATTGGATCATTGTTTTTAAATAAAGTACTCTTTGATTTCAGGTAGATACAGTGAGGTGATCTTTGCTTCCAAGACAGCAACACAAAGCAGCAGAATGGGAGATTTTGCTGTTTCTTCTCTCATGGCTGCTGTTTACTAGCTTTGGTTTGCCTGAAACACATCAGAGTATCCAAATAGTGGCAAGAGTATCTGTACTGGAATGTCCAATGAAAGCTCCTTGCTGCTGTTGAAGCTCTCCACCTTGCTCCCTGGCATTACCATAACGATCCTGAGCATACTGTCAATGTTTAGGAAAAGAAATTGACAGAAAGTAGAAAAGTAGGCGTGGGGCTATAGAAGATTTATTTACTGTTGGTTAACTCTGGCTAATCAATTGTCTTTTTTAAGCTTACATGAACTAGTCGTTCAAACTGACAGTTTTAATTGTCCTGAAGTGGTATAGGCATTCCAAGGAGCAAAGTGTAATAAAAAATAATAAGCACTTAAAAGCAAAGAAGTAACGGTGATAGCAACAAATCCACAGGCCAGTGTATGCAATACGATGGCTTAAATCACAGTCAGTTTTATGTGAAACTAGCTCAGCAAACAAATTAAAAATCCATCTATAACTTCTAGAACTTTTCTTGATGCTCATTGAGTTGGGTATGTTTTCTGTCTAGTGGGGTTTTTTCTGCCTTCCTACTGGAGTAGTAACTAGAATTTCTCACTTGAATATCAAGAACCTAAATCCTTCTGGAGAAGCCAAACAAATAGTCAGGGTTGGAAAAGTGATAGTAGTAGTTTCAGTGCATTGTAATCATGTACTTCCTGCATTGACTCTGCTGTTGACAGGGTTTACTGGTGAACTCGAAGTGTTTGTGTCTGCAATGAAAAAAACTTAAAATGGATTTCCAGCTCTTTCCATAATAAATGCAAGAGATTGGTAAGAAAAACTGCGTAGACAAACCAGTAGTAGTTCCAACTTCGTACACACAAACTTATTCTTCTCACTTAGACTTTTGTGTGTACTAGTTTCATCAGTTTGTTAATCACTGTTCATAAAAGGGTAGAAATATTGTGTCATGCACAATGCACCACCTGAGACTTACAATCAGTTGCCTTCAACTTTTTGGAGTAGATGTTGAAGAGCAGAAAAGCTGGCCATCAAAAAACAGTTTGAAATGTCTCTTTAACCATGCAAAATGCTTTCGCACAGCATGTAATTATTTGCTTGTCTTACAGAAAGCAATAGACCTTGCTAACAAGGCAGCGCAAGAAGATACAGCAGGAAATTATGAGGAAGCCTTCCGCTTGTACCAACATGCTGTGCAGTATTTTCTCCATGTTGTTAAATGTAAGTCTAATGTATTGGATGATTAAGTAGAGTTTAGTGGTCAAATTACCCAGAGTAATCTCTTATGTTGACATCACTATTTAAATTTTTACTTTCATCATCAGTTGATACTTGCTCATTGTAGTTTGATTGAGGTCAAATATTTAAGACAGGGAGGCAGGAGTTTGCTGTCTCTCCTCTGAACTTTGTAGCAATGTTTCAGGCTGGCCGCTGCGCATGAAGAAATGTGACAATAAGTACAGGGATCCCTATATTTCTGTTACGCTGAAAACCACATGTTACACAAGAAGCTTTTGTTGTATCTACGGAGCGTTTTTTTTTCTCCTCAACTCATGCCGCTTGCCTTTCTACAACCTCTCTGCTGGCATTTTTTGCTTAATCTCATAGTCTTGCTGTTCATCTTGGCCAAAAAATGTATGAGATGGATTTGTATGTTGTAATTCTTCTTCAGTTCCCATATTATCATAATTATCATTTTATGCCTTTCTTTTCCCACTTCTGTATACTTTTTGCATCACGTCCAGTGTTTGTATGCAAGGAATGGGCTTTTTTTATGTAGGTGCAGCCATAATCTAAGTGGACTAGGATTGCTTGCCTGACATAAGTGACTTACAGATCTCCACAATTTGAAAAAAAACACACTATTTTCTTTACAGACACTTAGGATGATCTGTGTTTGTCACTTCCTATCCATTTATATCTTATGGACCTTATCAGAATATCACTTTCTATGCTTTTAGCAATACTAATGTACTTCTGGAAACTTAACACATAACTCTAACATGTTAAATTTTGATTGCTGATTTGAAATACTATAATAGTGACTAAGAGAACAGTGAGGCTGTTGAACCACACCTAACTCTTTCAGATATTTTATATAATTTTTTTCTTTATGATGTGAACATCTTTTTAAATTAGCAGGCTATGGAAAAATAAAGTATGTTTCTAAATAAACTTTCCCCAACACACAGAGCTTCTTGATGAGCTATTTTAAAAAAGGAGTTATTAAGACAATGTATAGCAGCTTGAAAGGCTGACAGAAAAGCTTCCAGTACCATTGTCCTTAATCCTTTACAGTCAAATTTTAAGCCAAAGCAATGTTCAAGCATGTATTGGATTTCTGGTAGGTGATGACATCCTTCCTGTCACTTCTTTACATGGTATAGTGGAAAATAAGTAATTGAGGTGTTTGGTTATGTGGTGAGCCCTGAGAGAGAAATATTCATAACTTATAAAGGAGACAGAGATTTAGTCTTGTTTTCTGATTGATGCACATGTGTTTTGCTGTTAACAAATGATTGTTTCTCTTCAAACTCTTAGATGAAGCACAGGGTGATAAAGCAAAACAGAGCATTAGAGTGAAATGTGCAGAATACTTGGACAGAGCAGAAAAGCTGAAAGAATATCTGAAAAAGAGACAAAAAACTGCACCAAAACCAGTTAAAGAGTCTGGTCCTACTGATGGAAAAGGGTATGTTTTTGGATAAGGTAAAGCAAAATACTTCCTGAACTAAGCTTATTAAGAAATTCAACTCTTCGAAGATCATTTTAACTAGTGTTTTTGAAATGCTTTACATGACTTACTAATCCTGAAATATAGTGGTCTAATAAAACAAATAAACAAACAAACATGAATTAGCATCATGGGCATTTCTGTGCTTATTTACTAAAATGTGTGAACAGTTGCATAGGAGGGATTAAAGAAGAATTGCACCGAAGAATTAAAGCTGCTTCAGACTAACACATGCTATTTGATTTAATGGAAATGAGCCTGATGACCCTTAAAATTTTTCTACGTGTGAACACTTACTAACTAGAAAATAAATTCAGACTGATGATTACTGTGGCCTAAGTTTGATCTGTCTCACACTTGGTAAGAGGTGCAAAGCTCTATGCAGGATGAAGTTCTGTAAGATGGACTGAATTGCTCTGATGCCTAGTCTCTCCACTGCTTTCTTTTTATTAGATTTTTTTTTTTTCGTTTTGCATTTTGGAGAGCTGAACAAGCAGTGCCTCTTTTGCATTTGCTACTACCTTTATTGGGATAGGAGAGAGGAAGGGTTCAGGATGATACCTGCTGGTAGGATTGCTCTATTTTAGCAGTCTTGAACAGCTAGAGTTGCTCAGTTGTCTCTTGAAACTTTGCATGATTTTTTGGTCTCCTTTGTTGTCTACTCGTCTCATCAGTTTTATTTTTGGAGCTGTACTGTGTTCTGCTTGTTTATAATAGAAGGAGTTGGTAATATCACAGAGGCAACCTGTATTTTCTTGACCTCCACTCCAGTTGTTCACTAACTCTTTTTTTCTTTTCCCTTCTTTAACTTCTACTTCCCTGTGCTCTGACAAGAGGAGGGTGTAGAGTTTCACGGTAGTAAATGACCATGTCCTGTTGCAACTCCAGATAGGGAATAAGTGCCAGTGTCTGCAAATAAACCATTTTAGTGCTTCCATGTTGCTCAATACAAGGGCTTTTGTTTCCTACAGCTGGCTCAAAGCATGTAGAAGTGTGTTAATAGAGCTCAGACCTGTAAGAGGAAGTTGAAATGCTGAGGAGACTGAATTAGAAAGAATGTCATGTAGAAAAGCAGGAGTACAATGTCATAAACTTGTAGAGACCTGAAAGCATCTCAAGGTTTCTTTCATTCCTCAGACTGGTGTTTTTTCTGCTTTTTGCTTTCTGTTTTTTATCCTAAGACAGCAGTCTCTGTAATTGTATTTCAACATTTTTCTCTTGTTTCCGAATTAGGAATGACAGTGATGGTGAAGAAGAGTCAGAGGATCCTGAAAAAAAGAAGCTACAGAATCAACTTCAGGGTAATTTTGAAGCATCCTTTTCTTTAAATAGGCATGGCTTCAGTCAAGCAAATTGCTTTATTTTTGCAACTGAAATGTTATGGATTCACTTACTGTCTGTAAGTTACTCAACTACTAGTATGTACTCTTCACATACAAAAGCATAGTCTTTATGGAAGTATGGGTTTGTGTGCCATGAAGTTATACATTGACTATGTTGAAATTTATCTCTTGTACCCTGTGCTTCGTGTTAAAATTGTACCATTTATCAGGATAACATTTTCCAAAGGCAGAAGTTGCAAGATCCCAGGTAGCTATTGGCTAGACTGAATCAGTCTTTTTTTTACTCTTAAGTGCATTAGAATGTTGCCTAAGGTACCAGACATCATACAAACGCTCAGTGTAAGCAGGATTA
Source organism: Pampusana beccarii (assembly GCA_013399365.1). NCBI lineage: Eukaryota > Metazoa > Chordata > Aves > Columbiformes > Columbidae > Pampusana > Pampusana beccarii. The sequence continues at coordinate 157,869 of VWYH01000673.1, read as the reverse complement.
TTTTCACCAAAAATCTTGTGATCAAGTGTAGGAATTGCAAATATGGATTCTTACTTGTTTATATAGTAATGTGCACCATTTTTTCATATGCAGTGATGATGCTCTCCCAGTTGAGTAATATAATAGTTTGGGTTTTTGAACTCAAATGCTGAATATAGTCAGTGATGCAACATGTAGCAGCTACCAGTAAGTTTTTTGCACAGTAAAAAAGAGGTTTTGTTTGATATTTATTACCCTTTAATCGTGAAGAACTGTTAAGAGCTTCCCTGCCAGAAGGTGCTTGTGTATCTGAAGGAACTTCACTGTTCTCCCTGTTTTTCAGCGTAATGAAGATCGAGTGTATTTACCAGATTTCTCACTGTGTAATTTCAGGAGCTATTGTACTATATTTGGAAACTTTGCCATCCTTTTTCTACTGCTCTACACATTTATTTAATCCTATGCACAGTTCTGTGGAATAATTTTCTGTATTTTAAAATAACAGAAAAATTATGAGCATTGAACTCTTATCCTGTCTCTCACTCTAAAGGCTTCATTTCTTCCCATATGAATCTGACCTTCAGTTCTTACTTCAAGAAATAGTTTCTTGCACCCACCACTTCTTTGATACTTTCTAAAATGACAGCATTCTTGCTTATATATTTGATTTCTTGGAAGTCTGAGGTGTGAGATCCTTGGTACCTTTAAACTTAACACAGGAATCTGTTATTCAGATAATTCAAATTACTCATCCTCATTTTGCTTCCCACAACAGCCACAGAAATTTTTCATGTTTGGTTTTGCTGCCTTATTGCTCTTCGCTGACTTTGCCTAATGGAACTTTCCCAAATCTGTGGGTATTTATCAAGATTTTACTTATAATGGCAACTTGGCGTATTGTGGGAGAAGTGACTGGATAGTAGTTGTGGGTCTATTGCCATGTACTCTTGTTTAGAATTTTAAAGGCCTTTGGCACTTTATTGCTTAATCTTCTAGCTATTAACATACACCCACAAAATTAGGAACCTTACGATTCCAGTTCCATTTGTGTCCTGGTACAGGTGATCTCTTACACTGCAGTAATTTCAGTTACCATGGTATGTCTGGTGCAGTTAACTCTGGTATTTCAGCTTTGAAATAATTTCCTGTTCCTATGTGAACTGTTGCCTGTTCTGCTAATTATTTTAGTGATGGAGCACATAGTTCTGTTTACTTTAAGAAAAAGTGGGATGTAATCAACCTGCCAAAGGAATTAAATGCATTGGAAGTGGGTGGTTGAATTAATTCCAGTATATAGATTGCAAGCTAAGAGACTTGGCAATCAACCTCCTCTATAACGTTTTCAACGTCTTTAACGATATGATGTTGCTTTTGGACTCTAAATTCCAATTTGTTAACAATTGCAATCGTAAACAGAAATTGTTCATTTCAATCTGATGGAAAATGAATGCAGCAAAAGAAAAAATCTCAAAGGAAATACTTAAAAAGGAAGCATTATTTGCTTTATTCATTAGCCATTGAGTAACAGTAAATTTTCAATCCTGTAAAAGGAAAAAAGCCTTAAATTATGTCAGAGCTCTGAAGGCATAAGGTGAAAGTGTCAAGAAAATAGCTGGTGAGAGCCAATTGTGAAATTATGGAAAGCCCCTAGTAGAAAAATAGGGCAACTGAAACTTTCAGTGTGTTTGAGTACTTAGGTAAGCATTGGGTTGGTTGGCATTTGTTCACCTGAGAAAATTTCTCTTACCCTTTGCATTTGTCTTGGCTAGGATTATGAGATCTAATATTCAGTCACTAGCTCAGATCCAAGTTGTTCCATGTAAAAGTAGTCAACCAAATAATTCTTAGCATGTCAGAGTAACCAATCTGAAGTCTGAAGAGAAGGCTAAATTACAGCTTGGTTGGCTAAAATCAAGCTGAACTTGTTGATTGAGCCAGACAAGACTTGGTGTGATAAACTTTGAGGGAACATGGCTTGGCTAAGAACATACTTCTGCAGCTAAGCAGGCTCTATATAACTGTTCTGATAGTTTCAGCCATAGCTCTCAAAGCTCTTTACCATTTGATGGTCTCATTTTTTGCTGCATGTCTGGAGATACCAAACAAATTACTTCATCTGCTGGACAATCTTATAAATCCTGGGCTAGTGCAGCTACATTTGAATTCTTCAAGAAGTACCATGGTGGTTTAGTGAGGACATGGTGCCTGGGTACCTATTAGCGAAGGTACTCATCTGTGACTACTAAATGCACGTTTGCTGGTCAGTTACGGACTAGCTTTGACAACTGTAGGAGTACAACTGTTAAGTACTCTGTTTATCTATGGTGTCTTGTGGTAAAACAATGTGGCAGATTTTTGTAGCAATAACATCCATTTGACTAACAGTATTTGGTGTTTGTATCTCCTTAGAAATGCCTTGGTTTTATTCAGTATGGACATGCACATAGATCTCTTAACTTTTTCTGTTTTTCCAAAATGGAATTTATTGAAGTTGTGAAAAGATATGTGCATCTCTAATTTATACAATCTTTTCTTATAGGTGCAATTGTTATGGAGCGACCAAATGTTAAGTGGAGTGATGTTGCTGGTCTCGAAGGTGCCAAAGAAGCACTTAAAGAAGCAGTGATCTTGCCCATTAAGTTTCCACACCTGTTTACAGGTCAGAATTACAGCATTTATTTGCTTTTGGCCCATCAGGACCAGCACTGGGGTCTGAAGAAAGTGTTATGCCAGTATGTCAGAGACTGAAGTTGAGCTCTTAACGAAAAGATTGTGATCCATCCGACAGAAGTTTCATGGGTAGATGTGGAAAACCTCTGAGTAAATTACAGGGACTTCATCAGAAAAATAGGTTCAGTCTTTCTACAATATTTTGAAGACTGCTGATTTCTCTCTTACAGGAAAGAGAACACCCTGGAGAGGGATTCTCCTGTTTGGACCACCAGGAACAGGAAAGTCTTATTTAGCAAAAGCTGTGGCAACAGAAGCAAACAACTCTACCTTCTTCTCAGTATCTTCTTCTGACCTTGTCTCAAAGTGGTTGGGTGAAAGTGAAAAGTAAGTTGGAGTTGTCAGCGGTCCAGGAAAACATTGGCAAGAAGAAATTAATATAGATAAGTAGCTGTAAAGAAATTGAACTTTAGGGGAGGGTCGTGTCTTTTTAGAAACAAACTTCAGGTGTTTCTATACTTCATGCTGCAGTGCCATGTAAAGATATCATCATGTGCTACTTTCTGTGCTGATGCAGATGGACCTCTCTCCAGTGCTCAAGATAGTTTTAAAAAAAAATAGCTCAGAAAGGCTTTGGGGATACCATGGAGCCTCATTCCCGTTCTAAATTCAGCTGTGATTGCACAATGCATTGGTGTGAAGCGTTTGAGTACTTTGACTCTTGGCATCTCCTCACACTCATCTGTCCCAGCAGCTCTGCTGTTACCATGTGGCATCTCTTTGTCCATACAGAGGTGTTTTTTCTTTATCCTGATTTCAAACAAAATCTGGGAGACATAAGAGAATTCCAGAAATAGGTTGAAGGAGAGAAAATTTCATGGTTCCCCATGCTAACTCTGTTTGTTACTATGTGATATGTGAAGAAGACAAGGAAGCCTGAAGTGGCATGTTGGCTGTAGTCTAGAAGTGCAGGCATCTGTTCATCTAGGCTTCCAATTAAGATTTCCTGAATTAAGAAAAAGCTCTGGGTTTGTTGTACAGAAAGGACTTGGATATGATGATGAGAATACTTGTCGAAACCATGCTTTAATAGTTTGAAGTGTGGGACAACTGAGCAACACTTTTTAAAGTTGATAGGATGAAAAAGAAAGGCCTTTAGAGAAAGTGTTTGAACTGGGGCTTTTTTTCCAAAAGCTGGAAACCGTAAGCTGCTTTTCTTTTGTTGCAAAAGGAATAAAGAACTAGAGTCCAGCTTGGCTTTTTTTCTGTTTGACTTCATTTGAGACTGCTGCCTGAGATCTAGTGCTGGTAATGTGAAGAATTTCTCAGCATGTTCCTGTTTATTTCCTTTTTAGCTTAGTAAAATGTGCTAATAAGATACAACTAAGTTTGGGCTTTGTTTTCTCAAATCAACTTTTCTTGTCATATAAAAAGTATTTAGTAAAGTTGTATAAAAGTAAATGTAAGTGTCATTTCTTACAAAGTCTCTAGAGTTAATCTGATTAGATTTAAAGGAAGTGACTGTATCACTGTACTGTAATCTTAAATTATATGTTTATATTGGTGTAATCATTAAGATAACTGAATCTGTTTCCTTTTTTTAAGATTAGTGAAAAACTTGTTCCAGCTTGCCAGAGAAAACAAGCCTTCTATTATCTTCATTGATGAGATAGATTCCCTCTGTGGGTCAAGAAGTGAAAATGAAAGTGAGGCTGCTAGACGGATAAAAACAGAATTTCTGGTCCAGATGCAAGGTGAGTTCATTTGGTTTTCAGAGTCAGTCAGAGGAATTAAGATAAGTATTTTAAGCGTAGCTTGCATGAGAACACTAAAAAGATCTGCAGTTCACTGTGTTAAATTTTGACATTTTAGAACAGCGTCCTGTTTATCATCTAAACAATGGAATTATTTATTCCCTGGTATAGGGGTTGGTGTTGACAACGAAGGAATCTTGGTGTTAGGCGCGACAAACATACCCTGGGTTTTGGATTCTGCTATCAGGAGAAGGTATGATGGCATTTTTTTCATGGTATTAAATTCGCAGCTGTTGTGAGGGTTTGGTCTGAGACTACCTGAGGCAGTAATCTAGTTCAAGTTTTCAGACATGGCTAATGTTCTACAACTCAGTTCCATGAGATGGACTGAGCTAAACTAATGGCCCCTTTCCCCTTCGAAGAGGTAGGTTCTTCACTCTTATACTGGCCCTGTATTCTATTTGATCTGTTGGTTAGCCGATTGTGCTTGAGCAAGCAGAAAACTATCCTGTTTCCTTGTTGGTTGGATTTCTGGTGGTCTTGGCTGACAAGTTACAAAATATGCACCTCAGAAGGGTAAGAGGGGGTAGAGCTTTCCTTTTCAGCTGTTATCAAACTGTTGAATACCTTGAGATATTTCAGGGATTAGCCTTATGTTACAGGGAAACACTGTTTTTCTAGTAGTCAGGCATAATTTGTCAACTTTTAGTGCATGTTTTCATGCTTTTTTTGTAGATAAAAAGGCTTCAATACATGTATCTGATTAGCTGGATCATTCTTTGAGCTGCAGAGCAACGGAGGACAAATACAGCTGTGTGACATGTATAATTATGCTGTGATGAGGATGCAGCTTGCATAATGGTCATTTTTATAGGCTAAAGAAACACTGCATTTTTGCGACTGTCACTGACTTTTATATACTTAATTCAAGCTGGCCATACTTTGATTTGGGGTTGGGCCAGGTCATCTCCAGAGGCTGCTTCCAACCTGTATGACTGTAGTTTTGTGTGAGACAGAATGTGTTGCTTGAAATTTGAAGTAATTATTGAAATTCCAGTTCTGGGGTCCACAGTACAAGACAGATAAGAACCTGATAGAGTGGGTCCAGAAGGAGATCATGAAAATGGATCAGAGAGCTGGAACACCTCTCCTGTGAATAAAGGCTGAGAAAGTTAGGGTTGTTCAGCCTGGAGAAGATAAAGCTCCAGGGAAACCTTATTGCAGCCTGTCAATACATAAAGCGAGTTTATGAGAAAGATGGATAGATGTTTTTGTTTTGTTTGTTTTTTACCAAGGCCAGTAGTGACAGGGCAAGAGGCAACAGTTTTAAACTGAAAGAGGGTAGGTTTAGGTTGGCCATATGGAAGAAATATTTTACGATGAAGGTGCTGAGACAGTGGAACAGGTTACCCAGCGAAGCTGTGGATGTCCATCATTGGAAGTGTTCAAGGCCAGGCTGGACAGGGCTCTGAGCAACCTGATCTAGTTGAAGATGTCCCTGCTCATGGCAGGGGGCTTGGACTGGATGACCTTTGAAGGTCCCTTCCAACCAAACTATTCTATGATTCTCTGCAGTGTGAAAGAATAGTTCTCTGACTCTTGTCCATAAGACATAAAGGAACTTGTACAACAATGCCAGTAATCAAATTAATTTTTCATGGGTTTTGCCCACTTTGTCATGTGTGCCAAGTTAATTGTGTTCTACACAATTTGAAGTTGCTCTTATTTTGTTGGTGGGAGGTAATCCCCACTGTGAGAACAGATGCTGCTCCAAAGGAGGAATTGTACTTACCAACATTTCCTTCTGACAACTGTATTGAGAATGACTTCAAATTTGCTTCAAACTGTGAAGTTTAATTTAGTTGAAGACTGTAGAAGGTGGTTATGTTAGCTTGTAATCAGGCAGTTGAATGTGAGAATTGTTCAGATTTACTTTCAAGACTTTTTCCTCTCATTCTTTTCTTTTAAAATACAAACTCTGCTGAAGAGAATCTGGAAAAACTGCAGTCTGAAGAGAAGATCTTTGTTATGAAGAGGAAGTAAATGTTATATTCTAGATGTTAGCTTATGCTAGCTACAATATTATTTATGAGAACGGGTTGTTGAATATTTGCCTTAGATTTTTTTTACAGGTTTATAATACTGAAACTGTTTCTTTCTAAAATTGTTAGGAAAGAACTATACACTTATTTGCATAAGCTTCTTTCCACTGTGCACCTGCATGAGCTAGCATCTGTGTAACGTTTTGCTTTCTCTTTTTTTGAACCAGGTTTGAGAAGCGTATTTATATTCCTTTACCTGAAGACCATGCCAGGGCTGCAATGTTCAAACTTCACCTTGGTTCAACTCCAAATCTCCTAACAGAGTCAGATTATCGAGAGCTCGGAAAGAGAACTGATGGCTATTCTGGTGCAGATATAAGTATCATTGTACGTGATGCGCTGATGCAGCCTGTTAGAAAAGTGCAATCAGCTACTCACTTTAAAAAAGTAAGTAGAAATTAGAAATCATTCAAGTTACTTCATCTCTGAGAACTATCTTTATTTGAAAATTCTTTGCAAGTAAACTGAATTTGGTTTTAGGTAACCATGCATCTTCTTCCTCCGTCCCTCCCCAGTCCTGCTGTAAGTGTGATGGGGCTAGTTTCTGGGTATCCATGCTGTGTAATCCAAGATTTGATGACTCTTTATGGCTCTAGGTAGTATTAAAAGCATTCAGTTTCAAGTTTGACTTAAATGGGAATATTACAGAGGTTCTCTTTTTCTGTATCAAGATACTTGGTGCTTTATGTTTTTCTAGCATGTTTAAATTTATTATTGCTCATCCACACGGATTTTAATTAAGCACATTCTGCTTACTTGGCATATTTTTCAAACTGAAAAATTAACGTTCTTGTAAAGTTCTGGTAAAAACATTGAATCAATGTTACTTGCAACAGTAGTAAAGAAGCAAGGCAACCGAGTTTTATTTTTTGGGCAGCATGCATCATCCTGTGAATTCTGCTGCAATGTGAATACTAGTTTACAGTTACTTAGGTGCACTCTAAAGAGACTTTTGAAACTATATTGTTTGGCTTATCTTGCAGTTGCCTTTATGTACTATGTGCTGACTTAAACATTTATTCTGAGTGTTTGGATGTCAAAAACTTTATCTGACAAAGAACCAACTAGAGTCCTTTAGAGCCAATCTATATCCATTAAGTCTGGGAAGACTTGTTTTCCCCTGGAGAATTTGCACATGAGTCATGTTCAATCAAATTAATTGTTCTCTATAAACCCTTGAGCTCTTAAATTGGAAAAATAAAAAAAAAAGTGTGATAATGTCATCAGTGTTACAAACAGAGCTCCAAATACATACAATATGTATCAGTTAAATAAAACAATATTTTTCCTGTGTAGTATTTTTTTAGAGCAGAGACCCAGAGTAAAAGTAAATTTTGTTTACATTTTTCCTGCAAAGTTTGACTTCACAGAAATTCATGCACCTTGGGTGAAGGTGGGTCAATGTATTCTGCAGAGGTTTTTGCTGCTGTAAAGGGAAGTTTTAATTTTGTTGCTCCTTAAGAGTAGGTGTGGGGCTGGGTAAGGTAGGAAAAAAATCAGATCCTGAGCTGTCAAGAGAGTTACTCGTGTTGGCAGCAGTCCTTGGTCACCTCACAATTTTTTCAGCAGTAACTCAGCCTGACATAAAAGGGTTAAGGGCTCTAAACTGAACAGCTACAGTTATTTTGAGTTGAAGACTGGCTTTTTTTCTCCCTGTACTTTCTTCCAAGGAACACATTGAGTTTAAGATTCAAAGAGAAAGGAACACTTAAATCCATTATGGTCCAGAATGTGGGAGGACTATGTAAGTTTCCAGATTCTGCATTGAGGAAACCTTTGCCAACTTTGTAGTTATTAAAATAAACCTGCAGCTTGTCTTTTGAGGGGGAAATCCACACCACCATCAAGACAGAAACAAACAAACAAAACCCAACAGCATTTTAAAGGGTTTTTGAGGAGCTTTTCACACTTAAAAAACAAAATTAGTATTTTAATACACTTCCTTAAGTTTCTTCTGGGGGCAACTCAGCAGTAACACTGTAATGTAAACTCTATTTGTTTAAAAATAAGCAGCTGTTTTGATATATCAAGGACTTCCTAGATGCTTGCTGCCCTTAAGCAGTGATTGCCTGAAGTATTTATCCACTGTTGACTTTAAATGACAATGACATTTCTGGCTAAAGGCTGTTACCTTTTAGCCTTTTGTTCAAATTTGGAAGAATCTGAGGAATGTCTCAGACTGCTGTGGAGCAATGAAATAACCTCAGTTGTCACAGTTTGCAGAACAACCCAGAAGCAATTCTTACTTCTTATCTCCTTTTGTCCCCAAAAAAAAGGATGGGGAAAAAACCCACAACTACAGTACTTTGAGGGCTCTGACATAAGTCAAGTTGATCCCACTTGTATTTTTAGTACTTTCATTGGATATGATTTCATGTTTTTATAAGCAAAATCTTAGCTTTATTAATTATTTTAATCATAACAGACAACTTGCCCCAGCTAAATAGTGCTTTCCTCAATTTATTACTAATTCATTATAAACCATTCCTTGCTCTCTATCATAACACAGGTTTGTCAGAGTGCATTTTGAACATTACAATCTGTGCTTTTCAGCATTGTGCTTTAAATGCAGTTTAGAATAGCAGCAAATCCAGTTCTCTGCTGTTAAAAATAGCCAGTTAGTGTGTTGTCTTTCAGTCTGTGCATGTGGTTTGAGTTCCTGTGGACATGTTGATGCTTCAGGTAATGATGAAAGAAAATAAAACTGTGGGTCCCAGATAATGTGTTCCAGAAAGGGAAGAGACACCTGGTGCAGCTTTTTTGGGTCTGCCCTTGTGTGCCTGGAAAAAAAAAAAAAGGGTGGTCTCTGTTCTCCCACTAGATGGCCCTGTTTTCTACCGAGTGCTGCTGAGGTGGCTCAGAAAAGGTGCTCAGAACTTCGTAGTGCAGCGTGTCAACAGACTGAAAAGCCAACTCTGGCTTCCTGACTTGAGGGGCTCAAGGATAATTACTAAAAAGTTTTTAGGAGGCTGTTAACCAGTGATGAATGAACTCACAAAGTGACCAGGCACTAGGAAGGGTGGTCTTCTCCAACTAGATTTCCTGGCATGTTAGTTTTCCACAGAAATACTCCACTTCAGGAAGAAGTGGCTTCTGGGATTTGACCTTGTATGAGTTTCAGTATCTGGCTACAGCTACATGTTTTCAAAGTGAATGATGCCAGTACATTTATACAATTTCTCTTCACAGGACATGTCTTCCCAGTGGATGGGACATTACTGAAAATGAAATAATGTTTTTGCTCTAAAGATGCTGTTCCGCTTCTGGTTTTTGTCCTTAAAATTATAAGTCCTATAAACTGAGTATTTCTTATTTTTAGGTAAAAGGACCATCACTATCTAATCCAAATATGATGGTAGATTTGTTCACGCCTTGCTCTCCAGGTGATCCTGAAGCCACAGAAATGACATGGATGGAGGTTCCAGGTGATAAATTACTGGAGCCTCAGGTTTCCATGGTAGGTATTCTTCTGTAGCATTTCTTTCTTGCTTTGCAGGAGTCTGAAAAGACTTTTAGATAAAGACACTTTCGAATGGTAATGCAAGGCAATTGGATGAGTTGGTTGTTTTCAGAAATGCTGGACATACCAGATAACACTTGAATTCACGACATGAAGTGCTACAGTACAGCATGCTTGTGAAAAAGCCAGCTCTCTATCCCTGATAAGCATTTCTTTCTTATTGTTCTTGTCTCCTGGCATGCAGCTGCTGTCCTTTCATCCATAGACAGCATCTGGCTCTTCCACTGTTCTTTCACTTGTCTTTTATTCTTTTAAAACCTTCAGAATCCTTGCCCCAAGATATACTTCCCTCCCACCACTCTGTAGCATTAATATTGATACTGGGAAATGGAAAATAATATTCAGTGTAAATTGGGAAGTGGTCTGCTGTAGGCAAATGTTGTCCATGAAATCAATACAGGCATAAACAATAGAATGTAAAAAGATGGTGGATGTAACAGTAGTCTTGGTTAAATTTAATGATAGGTGATATAGCTCTTCATCTGTTTTCTTTGTCCTTGTTAAAATATTTGCTTTGGTCTAGAGAATAAAAAATGTCATTTTAAGACTAATTAAAATTTTAATTTACTGTTTAAAAAAAAAAATCTGTACACTCATTCTGTATTTTTCCCCAAGAGCAACAAAAGAAGATTCTGAATTTAAGTACAATGCTTGAGGGAAGGCTGTGTTGCTGTCACTTCTTATGTGCAAACAGTCCTGTAATGAATGCAAGATGTCAGTGTATTTCATGGGGCTCAGAAACCTTTAAAACAGTAGACACTGCTTTGTAAATATAACTGTCACTGTATTTCAGAAAATAATTTTCTGTGCATACTACATACTGAGGAAGGACAAAAAGATGTATGCAGGGGTAAGCCTGTCCTAAAACTTCCATCCACATGGTCTAAGCAGATTCTTAATCAGTCTTTCCTGGAATAAAACATAACAATTCCTTGTGTGCTACTAATGGTACCTGAGCTCTGATGCAATGTAGTTGCATAGGCAGTTGTTTCACTGTCCAAACTCAGTTGTTGTCCTTAAAAAGAGCAGGCTTTAATTCTTTCTAAGCAGGGTATCTCTAGTCTGATGAGACAAATCTCAAGTCTACAAAATAATGATGTTAACATTTGGGTTTATCTGTAATTTTATAGTAATATGAGGTGTTAGGCATCTACTTTTTTCAATTGCTTTTGGCTAGGACGTGGTTAGTTTTCTTGCTCCTTTTTATTCATTGGGTGTTTTAACTGCTGCTTTCAACTCCATAGACCTGTGATTTTTCTGAACTCCATTTTCTGGGGACCAAATATTTATCTAGGAAATTGACTGAATTGAAGGGACAGAAACTGCCAGTCATGAATAGTAAAACTTTGCTAGAGATGAATCACAAACTACCGTTCTATATTGTTGGACTATGAAGAGTACATGGGAACATCTGATTATGTTCCACTTTAAACTGCTCTAGTTAAAGATGGGATGGAAAATAGTAACTGACAATAAAAAAAAAAAGAAGGAAGTTTAAGCTTACTTAAAGTTATGTGTAAATAGAAATTCCTATGGTCATGTTGTTTTAATAGGCTTTTAAATGCATATTTGTCTTGGCAACAAGAGTGCTAGCAGTGGTATTATACTTGTTTCTGAAAACACTTGTTTTCTTCTTTTTTTCTTTTTTCCCAACAGGCCGATATGCTAAGGTCACTATCTAGCACAAAACCAACAGTTAATGAACAGGACCTGGAAAAGTTAAAGAAGTTTACAGAAGATTTTGGTCAGGAAGGCTAAACCAAAGATATATGTGGCGCATTAGAACTTTTTTTGCTTTCTTAAGTATTCTTGTCTCTTTATTGATGGCACTTCAAGTAAATGCCAATAAAATCAGTCCTTTCTTACTTTGCAGAAGGAATAGAAGATACCTTTGCAAAGACCCTTAAGCTTTTGTATTGTATTGTTTTCTTCAGATGTCTATTAAATGTCTTCTATTGAAAAATAATAGGAAAATACAATTTTAGGGTGAGACGGCAAAGTGATGTGGTAACGTCTGTTAAATAATAGAAAACTTCAAATTATTAGTTCAGTTTTAGGTGTTATATTAGAGCCGGGTACCAATGAGTTTTAAACTCCCAGTAGCCTCAAAAAACACTTTTTTGAGGGGTGGAACAGAATATATTTGTTGGGTGTTTTCAGTGTCAGTCAGCCTCCATATTAATTGCTCTCATTTTATTCAGAAAAAATGCAAAAAAATTTGCTAATCAAGCATACTGCAAGTGTGGGTTTGCTATTAAAGTAAGAAAGAAAATTCTGAGGATAAGACTACATGGGCCAGTACTTTGTTTAAATACTGATGGAACTGGTATTTGGCTTTTTCTGCTATGCTGTGTTAAAATTTTGCCTTAAACAGCAAGCTTTTAACTCTTTACTAGCTGATGCACACGTGTCACTATGCAATTGAGCAAAGGTTTATTAAATGCAAGTATCTCTGAAGGTTTTTTGCTGGTTCTTGTTTCTTTTAAATTTCCATTTACTTTCTGCAGGAGTTTAACTAAATTTAGAAAAAAAACATTAGTAATGTTCTGTTAGATTCCACATGTCAAGGCTGGCAAGGTAGTCTATGGAGAATGTATGGGAGGTGTTTTGAGATACGAACTTTCACATGTGAGGAGAGTATAACATGTTTTAGCCACAGACTTTCCAGTGATGAATTAACTCAGAACCCCACTGATAACGACTGCATTTACGTTACATAAATTTAGTGCTTAAACTTGGGGAGAAGGCTGGCACTTCAGCACAGAAGTACCCTGTTTCCCCAAAAATAAGACAGGGTCTTATATTAATTTTTGCTCCAAAAGATGCTTACTTTTTTACATGTATAGCTGCCTGGACACTATTTAAATTGACTTTTTAAATGAACTGTAACTAGGGCTTATTTTTGGAGTAGGGCTTATATTTTGAGCATCCTCAAAAATCCTGAAAAATCATGCTAGGGCTTATTTTTGGGGTAGGTCTTATTTTTGGGGAAACAGGGTAGCACTTCCATTGATCTTCTTCTGAAGAACAACAGATTGAGATGTGCCTGAATGTAACTTGCAACACTACAGTGTCAGCGTTGAGTTTGTGCCTTGTAAGTTTTCACTGGCTGTAGATAGAAAACATCATTAGGAAACATAGGATACTTCATGTTCCATTATCATTGTACAACTCTACCCTGCCTATGCTTTGTTTAATTTGCATTAAAAGAAATTTGCACATTTTGTGTGTGTATGTTATATGTACATATGCACATATATAATCATCCTTTAATGGGGTTCAGTTTTCTTTATGTACATATTTTGTGTACTTTATAAATCATAGGATGGGTGAAATTTGCTGTACTTAAATGAAGTAAAATGTCATAGTACAACATCAGCTATGTTCTTTGAGTATTTCTTCAATGTTCAAGAATTTACTGCTTGGTCGTTTTTTTTTTTTCTTTTAGACTTTGGCTTCTAGCTTAACAGCTAAACAAAATATTTAGTTAGAGATTCTTTGATCTGCAAGGTGCTGAGCTTTTGTTTACTAACATGATGAAACATCCTTTCCAAAATCATTCAGTTACACACAGCTTTACCTTTGTCTTACATTGGAACATGTAAATGTGAATCACTGGACTGCAACTCTTTTTGTGGACCGTTGCAGGGGTCAGGGGAGCATAGACATTCCAGTTTAGGTGCAGACAACTATAGTTAGTAAACTTAATCCTCATTGCAGCAGGATTGCTTTTTCTTAGTTCTCTTTTGTTAACGCTTAGAAGTGAGCTACATAACTGGCAGGGCTTTCTTTCAGAGGTTTGAAGCTACTGTCTGAAATACATGTCTCCTGACCTCTTTAGAATGAGAGTCCTTACTGCAATCTTAAAATTCTCAGGAACATTTTTTTGGGGTTTTTTTGGGGTATGGGTTTCCATAAGCTTAACTGTAATCCTTTAATGTAGAAGAAAAGTATACTGTATGTTTTAAATGTACATCTTGCTGCTTGCTCAGTTGTGGGATGACATCTGTAACAGAAGCATTAATGTTTGATGTTTAAAGTTGTTTTTAGAAATATATTCCAAATAAATATCGCTGTTTAGGATTGCAGCTACAAGGGCAACTTTTTGGTTTGCTGTCTTTGTAAAATGGGAATCAATTAATATATATCACAGAGCTTCCTAGCTAAGTTATCCCGGAACAGATGATAGGCAAATGGGAGGCGAGGGAGCTGTGAAATCACTTCTTAGTTTTCAGTGTTAATTGAGAATACTCTAAATTAAGGGTCATATTTGCTTTACATAATCAAAAACTCTAAATACCAGATAAATTAGTTATGCATTTTTCATAAGGTCTGATGTATGACTCATCTTTGGCTAATTAGCTTACAATTTTTTTTTTTTCCTGACTTCTGGTGTTATTGCTTATACTCTGACTGCGATATGAAAAAATGTCATTTTCTTTCCTTCCTGTGGGTAGTTTTTTCGATTAAATTAGTTGTATATATGCTTATGTTTTTCACAGATGGTTTCTTCACACTGACATTAAACTTTGGATTTCCTGTCACTTGTGGTATACTTCTCAATACATATACCCATAGAGTTAGAAAAGCTTAGTAAATTAACTTTTTTTTTTCCCATGAGTTTTTTGTTTGATTTGGTTTGTTTTTCAAATTATCTGCTGGTCTTCGAACATGCTTTTGTTTTAGCTGGTGGAGCAGAACACAGATAGCTGAGGCAGATACTCCTGCATCAGCCTTTGTTCACACTCCTGTCTGTCAGGGGTGTCTGATCATAGTTTGGCCTTTTTGTCAACTGAAGAAAAAAAGCTGCTAAATGTTCTCGGGTCAGATATTATGATCTACTTTTTGTGTTTATTTAGTTGTCTTCCTAATAATATGGTCTGATATCTTTTCATGTTATTGCTGAGGATTATCTTGAAAGGAAGCTTTTAAATAGTTCTGAATTTGTTGAAATATGCAGGAACATCTTTATTTTGCTGTTTACTCTTTCCTTCCTCCAGAATGACAAGCTTGTTTCATGACTGGCTTCCATACATGGTTTTGGTCTTAACCAGCTTCATCCTAGTAATCATGGCTGATTTAAAGCATTCTCATAACTTATGTAAACTATGGCAAGAACTTGGTAAACTGTTTCTTGCTGTGCTGCTTTTCGAACAGATACTTAATTCATAGCAAAACATTGTTCCTTTTATTCTTGAGCAGGTAGGTTTTGTTGTAGCTCTTATGGCATAGCTCCAGTGCTTTCCCCTTTGATTTTTTTCTTTAGCTTTTTATTACCAATACTTCAGTCTAGTGATTTTATTCCACAAATCCTCTGTCATCATAATAAGCTGTGTAAAAATCCTTAATTGTTTGTTTGTTCTCTGTACTGACAGCCCAGGTATTAGATAAGCTTGTCTTCTTCTTTTGTCTTTTGGTGCCTGTGACCCAATTACAATTCTTCCTCTCCCTCCCCACCTCTGCGTACACCCACATGCCCTTCTGATGGTACTTTTTTGTCTAGGTCACTGGTTTGTGCTATTTTCTGTTTACTCACCTTTCCGCCCTTTATCCTGCCTAAGAGGCTCCAACTCGATGAATGAACGCTCAAGGATACTTCTTCCCATCGTCACATTAGCTCCGTGTTTGGGGACACCAGCGTCCATCTGTCCATACCATCTGTGCGCACGCAGTACCTGCTGTGTGTACAATCTGCTGGTCTTTTGCAGAAATACTTGACGCTTTAGGGCTCATTTATTGAGACTTCTCAACCATTAAGTCACGAAAACAAAATACGATGTCCTGTCCGCATCATAGCGGGAGCAAAGTTCTCTCCTAAACAGGCTTTGGTCATGTTCTAAGACACCTCCGGGAAATAAGTCACCGACACCTGAGCGCGGGCCTGGTGTTAATAATGGAGCCGGGGTTGTCGTTGCTGCTTGGTGACCTATTACCAGGCACCGTGCCATGAATTGGCAAGACTTGCTTGCCCTCCCTCCTCCTCTGCTGCCTCAGCTAATTTAAATCTAAACTATTTGAGGCAGGGACTTTGCTTTCAAACATGCTCTGTGTCACATGTGTTCTGTAAACTATAAACAATAATTTCCTCTGACTCACTCTGTCGGCCGATGACCGTCCACAGGTGATGTGTTACAGAAATCTTGGCTGGAGTAGTTGTGTTCTGTGGCTGCTCTGTCAGTGTCTCAGCAGCAACGAGTCAACTCGGTGAGGGACTCAGAAAGTTGCTATAAATATCACCATCTGATAGAGGAAATATAGTGGCAAATGAGGACTGTTACTTACAGCTGTCACTCGGGCTCTGGAAGAGTCAAGTGAATTGTTCACTCAGTAGAAAGCTAGGGAAAAATGAAAATTCAAACTATATAAATTAAAAAAGATCATTTCTCCAGCCTCCCTCTCTTGAAGATTGGAGCATAGGCTATAGCTGGGAGGCTCTGACCTGTCAAGGCTTTTTTGCTTTTTCTGGGGGAGGGAAGATGTTCAGAAAATCTGTTTTCAAATGTGCTATTTAAAATGCCAGTTGAAATGCTCATGCTCTTGCCTGGCTAAGCCTGAGCTCACTCAGAATTTTAACAATGTTTTAATTAATCACAGCCATGATTTGCCCTCTACACAACTGAACAGCAAAGCGATTACTGGGGGTTTCTTTTAATCTTAACATCTGCTCTTGTTTTGGTGTGGACTTGTGTGTTCACGTCCAGCCTTGCTCTGTCTCTATAACTTAAAAACGTTCTTCTGGTTTGTTTTTACCTGCCCAAAAAACCTCATGCCCATGAAGCCTATGTCCACAACATGGAAACAAGCCGCTGGTTCGCCTGCCTGACAGCAAACCTTGTGCAGTTGCAGCACAGCAATAGTTTCCACCGGGCCCGCTGACAGAGCCTAAAATCTCTCTGCCCTCCATCTTCACTGTCCCTTCACCAGCTTCAGGACAGAGGAGGGATGCCCATATAAACAGGCACTGTCATTGCCTATATGTACACAGAGGGCTGTGATGCACATCCATAGTCATATACGCTAGCGCTGGTAACAAACAAAAAGGTGTGTGCACCTGTGTGGCGGCCCATCAAATGCAACAACAGGTACTTGCTTCATCCGGCACCTGTAGCACTGCGAGGTGCCTGCTCGCTCTGGGTTTATATCGGCTCGGTCCAGCCGGGAACGAACTTGTTGGAGCATTTGTGGTTGGTTTTGTTTGGGTTTCTGGGTGGGCATAGCGGTGCTGTTCTTCCTGGGTAGTCTGAGGGTAAATGCACAGGGTAAATGCATCTACAGAGGCACACGCGGGGTGAGAGACACCAGTCTGTGCCTCCGATCTCCTGTTGCTGGCACAGGGTAGAAATCGACTGGTGAACAGCAGCAGTGATGCCGATGCTCCAGGTTCCTATGGGGTTTTGTCCTGGTTTTGCCCTAGTTGTCGGCTGTATAAAATGGTTTCCACAAGCTTTGCAGCCACCAGGCTTATTCTCTCGGGCCTTCTTTTGTGTAAAGCATTCTTGCTTCACCATAACAGATACCAGAAATGCTTCTCGGAAGAAGAAAAAGGTTTTGATCAGAATTTTCTTTTGATGTGGAATGTTAATTGGCAATCCATGCCTGTCTCTTTGCTGTTGCTTCTGAGTAGTGTTATCTTCTTTTTTTTTTTCCTGTTCTCTCTAATTTCAGATTCTTTCTTGTTTTGTCTGACTTACCCTCTGTCCTTCACACCATTCTTTTTCTCCAATGGAAGACAAGGCACGGATTCCTTTTAAAATCCTGTTTCAAAGCTCTTTATGTTCCTATTTCTCCCATGTTTATACCAAAGCAAACTTACATGCAGCAAAGCAAAAGCTGACAGAGTCTCTCTGATTTTCCTTTTTCCCTTCAAAGCGACAGGGCACACCTGGATGTGCTGTCCTTTCCCTGGCTGACAGCAGGATGGCAATAGGCTGCGCAGTCAGGGGATGGAGACAAAGTCGGAAGAGTGCAAGCAACTCTGATTTATTTGATAGCAATGCAAGAAATGGCCGAAAGTGGAAGTTTCCTTGTTTTCAGCAAGCTATTTTGTGCTCATTTCTTGGGTTAGAGGAGGAGAACTGAGCTATGTACAAGAGGTCTTCTAAATTTCCATTGTGTAACAGTAGCTTCACTTCAACACATGCCAACAGTAATTTATCTGGGGCTGATAAGGACGGCTGATGTTGTGTAATTGCATCCAAGAAATAAACACCGGCCTCTTGCCAGTGCTGTGTATATCCCGTGTGTTACCTGGAACTGGAAACAGACTTAATTTGTGTTAAAAGATTGAGCAAACAAAGTTCTCCGAATTGCTTTGAAAGAGAACCTGGCACGAACCTGGAGGAGGTAATTTCAGTTCTTCCAGTATTTTTAAAAGTGTGGCAACAAAGCAAAGAGCAATGGGAGAGCACAAGGCTCTCCCATGCAGCAACATGGGGAAGGGTAGGCAGCTCTGCAAGCATGAAACCCCGTCAACAAGAGACACGAAGATCTCGAGAGCAAAGCCGTAGCTTTCCAAGTACAGAAACTACCTAAGATGATCACCTACCAAAGGTAAATTTGTAAGAAACCAGAGGCCTTCCAAGACTGCAAATCATTAACTCGACCTTTACTAGTAAGATTGAGTCAGATGAATGTGTGCGCATTACAGCCATGGCTTGAATGAATGACTGGGGGTGGTACAAGTGGCAGCTTAATTCCAAAAGAGAGCAAACTCACCAAAGTTTAGGACCTGTCAGTCTTTAAGGAGTACCTTGAGGTTCGTGTTTCCAAAGGCACACTATAAAACACAAAATTATGCCTGTTTTGGAAAAACAACGGTAGTGGCTTGGGTGGGAGCAACTTCACCACCTAGTTGCTGAGCAGAAATCAGGTAAAGTGAAAGAAATAGGCCAGAAGTTACCAGAAGTATAACTACAAAAATGTTCCCTATCTGGCTAAAAAGTGAAAGCATGCATGAAAATACATATCCAGGAAGGTAACAATGACAGTAATAGGTGAAAGACTGCACCTGAGAGAAAGCAAAATGCGATACAAAGGCTGCTCAAGCAATGTGATAGCTTCAGTGGTAATTCCTACATTACTTAACTGAAAACAGCCGGGAAAGGCTTCCTCCCTTGCTGATGACCTAGAATTACTATCTGAAAACCTAAAACACACAGTGACCAAGGAGGTAATTTCTCCACAGATTAAGTTCTGTATGAAAGCTCTTTGTTGCTGTATCAAACATCAGAGGTGGCAACTGCAAGCCACAGCAGCTGTGGATTTCCTAGATAGGCAGGGAGCAAGGGCAGGTGAAACCATGGCAGTCTTTACAATACTCACATGCACTTCAGGTTTGTTAAACATCCACTGGCAAAGGAGGAAAGGCTCTACCGCAGTGCTGAGAAGTGGAGGAAGGTTGCAGGGGGAAGGCATGGAAAGCCAAAGCAACTCCAGAGAAGACTGACCTGTGTCGCATCTTGAAATGCTCTTTTTGTAAGAGGGGCTCTGCACACCAATTTCAGGACGAAGACCTCCAAAATGCAAGGACTAAACTTTCTCCAATAAAGACTAGAGCATCTCTGCTATTACAAAAACAACCACTTTTTATTATGAATCAAAACATCCTCTTAGCCAGCATTCAAGGTAGAGTAAGTAGTGGAGAACACCATACTTCCCACACCTGAGAGGAATGAGATTTTGGTGGGACTGCATTTTCAACTTCACAAGTGTGTTGCTTCTACTTGTATAATGCATTTTCCTGTTCAATTATGGTGGCTGGATACAGTTGGACAGGCGGCGAGGCAACGTGGGTATCGTGCAGCCTGTCATGGCTTCTGGGCCAGGCAAACACACGCTTCGTGTCTCTGTTGCTTCGTCTGGCCAGACAACTGTTGTTATCGATAACATCACACGTGCTGACTTGTAACATGAACTTCCACTGTAATCATCTGCTCAAATATAATTTTTGAGGTAATAAGAACAATCGAGAATGGGTGCTCTTGCATCACGAGACAAAGTGGATGTCCCTGTGAGAAAAGCCTGCGTTCGCTTCCTATACACACTTTAAAAAAGATTCAGCACCCAGCCTCCCAATGCAAAGGACGTCCACGGCCTGTTCCCTCCTGTGCCCGCTCCCGCCTGCTGCTTACAGCAGCCTTTCCCTCCCTGTGATTTCAGTGCAACCCCATGAGGGAGGCCGCTCAGCCTCCTCATCCAGCCCACAGCACCCCTAGGAATATTTAGCAAACTAAAGGAGTCCCTTATGTTCAAGTGTGAACAGAAAATTGTTCCAGTGTGAAGTCCGGTATAAGTAGGTATACCAAATGAAAAAAAAAACCACAAAAACCAGAAAAACACAGATACTAAATGAAACTCAAGATCATCATGGTCCCAAGTTTAATGTATGCCTTTTGAAATGAGACACTGGAGATTTCCTTTTACTACTGGGTTTTCATTAATTTTATTTCAACAGATCTATTGCTCAATATGCAAAATATCAGTAATGTTATTTCCTCAGCATAAAATTAAAAAATAATTTTAAATGAACTCGTTATTAACAGATATTGTTTCACAAATTATAAGACAACTGCCAGGGACAGACAGTATGTTAGACAGATCCTTTTCTGGTTGAGTACAGCAGCTCTGATGTTCCTGTTAGCTATTCTTCCCCAAAAGATAAGAGATTAAGAAAGCTGGATGACAGGAACCATCCATCTAGGTTGCCATTATTCTGAAACCTGGAGCTTCACAGAATCCCAACATTACTAACATGGCTCGAACCTCTTGTAACCGTTCATGCTCACTTCTTAAGAGGGCTGTTGGATGCCACACCTACGCTCGCTACAGAAAAAAAGGACAAGGTTGGAAAAGAAAGCAAGTTAATTTGGAAGGATAGAAGGAAAAAGTTGGGTTTTATAGCCGTGAAAGTTACACTTTCAATGCTACTTGTTTTTCTAAGCGTGACAGGCTGGATGGAAATCACACCAAGAAGTCGCCAGCGTTATCACAGAGTAGCCTATAGATCGTGGTCTCCCCTCACCCTTCCCAATATGCAGACAACACAGCCAGAAAATCCAGCAGGTGAACAGTCGGGCACAATACAAGTGACTCCAGAGGCTGGAGGCTGCAACCCTGCCACCTGCACTTCTAAAACTTCATTCCTTTTCCTGCAGGCATCTAAAACCACGATGTACTTCTTTTACATGTACTTAGTATGTTTGGGGAGTGCTTATATTTTTAGAAGAAGATCAGAAGGACACTTGTAACATCAGCCATTTGTGCTGCAGTATTACCAGTTCACAAATTTGCTTCCATGTTTAAATGACCGGTGATTCTTCGGTTGCCACACTTTGGTTCATGCTGAATATCGCGGCCCACAATATTGTTATTGCAAAAGTCTGTTAAAAGATTTAAATTAACAAAACTGAGGAAGCAGAAAACCACAGCCGCAACAGCTCTTGCAGCCTGGCTGCTTTCATCTACTTGTGTTGGATTCCTTCTCCCTCTCTAAACACATCACTGTTGTACTGAAGCTTCTTCGAAAGATTAATTAGCAAAGCAATGAGCGTGTTTTATCTATTCTTTTTCCCTCCTCATCCTCAGGGTATATACAGACACTGGTCAGCTTGCTCTTTAAAATTATACACTTTGTGATGTTATTTTTGAAGGTCAGATTAAGTAAGTATTGCTTTATGTACAAACGGCAGTTCGGACTGGAGAGCAATGATGTTTACGTTAGCATCCAATTTCCAGTTCCACAGTCCTTCAGAAAACAGTTTTACAGTAAACAATTCCCTAGTGCCAGGAATGCATTTCCTCCACGAATGAGGTCATATGAGATGAACACAAGCCAGGTAACTCGGGGAGAGTAAACTTCAGTTGCCACTGGCACACTTTAAAAGAATCAAAAGAATCTGCTGGGGAATTAATGGGTGAATTATACACAGTTCATAAGGTCTTCACCTTCAAATATATTTTTCACACAGAAATACATGGTATTTTACAATCCAGAGCACAAAACAAGAGCAGACATTATCCAACCTGCTTTGTCAACCCCAAAGTAATAAGGTGGCCTCTTAGCCAGAAAAAAAAAGGCAGTATGGATTTCTTGGTAATATCTACTATAAGGGAACTCCATGTTAGTCTAGAAGGGCCCTTAAAATGTGGTTAGTAAGATGTGATCATAACTGTGACTGATCAGGAGCATATCATGTGTTCGAGGCTTTTAAAGGCCCCCTACCAACATGTTTAACCTTAATTTTACTAGGAATTTACTGCGGATGATTTCTTGCATCCATGCCCTCGCCTTACCTTGATGTTGAGAAAAGATGTTGTGAAAGACGATTTATCTCCGTCTGCTTTCCTTTATCTCCGTACTGCTGACATTTGAGCTTTGGAAGTCTCACAGTCTTCTGCGGTGGAAGTCTATAGTTATTATCTGATTAATCTCTTTTGTTGGAAAGATAACACATATAGACTGACCTATATGTAAAAGAGGAAATGAACGTATTTGATTGCTGCTTTTTCGAGCCCACATCTTATTTTGACTTCTGCTAACGATATAACTAATATACTCTCTTTTCTTGGACGGATCACTTATCAACTTCCATTGTTGCCACTGCAGCAGTTCTTACCTTATTTTGCACGATTTCTTCCTCTCACTTCCTCATACCTCTGCAGCACTGAACTCAAAATGTCACCAAAGACACATTCCAGGTCAATTCCATTTTAGGACTAATTCTTTGTTTCTCATCCTTTTAGTGCATCAAATTCAGATTCTTTGCTCTCACCTTAAAAACTGCATAATCCCTGCCCACATATCTGTTCCCATTTCCGCCTACTCACTACTTCTAATCTCCTCTCCAATATTATTTTCACACCTTCAAACCTAAGGGGTTTTTGTTCGTGGCGGTTTTTTGGTTTTGTTTTTTGTTCTTTTGTTTGTTTGGGTTTCTTTAATTGTTTTGTACGAGACAACTACTGCATAATAACTAGTGAGAAAAAGTAATTTGAGGGGGTTTTTTCAGTTGCATAAAGTTATACCTTACATTAGAAAAATACCAAATGCAGATGTTTATGCTAAATAAATATCTAAATATCTAAGTTCAATGTAAGGAATCATTTTATTTGGACTGCTCTGGAAGGGGTTTTTGTTTCTTTGTTTTAATCTTTGTTCTACTATCATGCTTTGAAGCTGAAAACCTCTCTTTTATCTTTTTTTTTTTTTTCATACAAATAACATGAAAAACCTGTAGTTCCACCCAGCAGGGAACAACATGCTGAAAAAAGAAAAATCGGATTTAGATTTTCAAACAAGGGAGCAGCATTAACTATATCTGCAGCCAGCAGAAACCAGCGGAGCTCCACGGCTCGGAAAACGAGAGTCTTGCAGAATCCACATCTGTTATTACTGGAGGCAATGGCGTAAAATAGGCTTGAAAGCCCGCCTGTGATAAAGTCACTTATTATCTCTCATAAAACGTGTGTTTCCCACCTCACCCGCACCCGCTGTCTCCCATCCCCACCACGTTAATCGCTCAAATCGGTAACCTCGGGCAACGCATTAAAAGGTTTGTGTACAAACAGGTGCTTAATATTCCAGACATTTTTGGAAGCACAGGCGGAAGCTGAGATAAGTGCTTAATATTGCCATACTTAACCAACGTAGGGGTGGTTTTTTTTGTCTTTCACTCCAAAAACTTGGCGTTTACCACCCCTCCACAGGCGCACTCAGGGTTAACACTGAGCAGACAGGTCCTCCTGGCCCCGCCCCCTCCCTTTCGGCGGGAAGCGGCCGTCCGCCCCACGTGACGGGGCACAAACCCCGCCCCCCGCGCAGCCCCGCCCACCCCGCGCAGCGGCCCCACGGGGCGGCAGGCGCGGCGCCCGTAGGGGGCGCTCTCCCGATCCCCGCCTCCTCCAGAGACGTTTTCTATTCCCCGCCCGCCCTTTGCCTCCAACGGCGACCCTAAAAACACCCTCGGGCTCCAATCTCCGAGCTCCGTCCCGCCCCTCTGCCAATCCGCGGGCACCCTCTCTCCTTCGCCGGCCAATCCGAACGCGCAGGCCTGAGCTCGCGTCGGCAGCCAATCAGGTCGCAGAGCGGCGGCCGGACTCTCCTCCTTCCCCTCGCTCGCCCCGTATGGGCGTCGATCCTCTCTCCCTCCCGCAGGCTGGCGGCTCCTGCGCCGGGGCTGCGCTCGGCGTTCCCCCTCCCCGCAGCAGCTGCCGCCTGGCGGGCTTCACCCCCTCCCCCCCTGCTCGCCGCCACCCTTCCGCGAGCGCGGCCCGAGCCATGCTGCTCCTGGTGGTCGCCTTCATCGTGCTCTTCGTCCTCCTCCTCTACATGGTGTCGCCGCTCATCAGCCCCAAGCCCCTCAAGTTGCCCGGCGCTCACGTCGTGGTGAGTGAGGTGCCCCGAGGAGAGGGGTGGGAGTGTACGCCGGGCGAGGAGGAGCTGCCCCCGCGACGACGGAGCGGCCTTCCCCGCGGGGCCGGCGGGGTCTCCGCGCGGGCCGCCCTCGGCCGTTCTGTCCGTTGGGGGCGGGGAGGCCGCTCCCGCCGCGGTGGGAGGAAGGAGCGCCCCGCTGCCAGCCGGCCTGCACCCGGGGGCACGGCGGCATGGGGGCCCCCGCGGGGAAGGCCCCGCTCCGGGGCGGGGGTTGGGGGGGGGTGAGCGGAGGAAACCTCTCGATGCGGGAGCGGCGGGCTGCAGGCGGCGGGGAGGCTGTCGCGGCGGATCCCTGCGGGATGGTGTTCCGCGGAACCCGGAGCGGGGCTGCTGGCGAAGGCCCGCGCTGGCGAGGTTCGGCGTCAGGGGTGCCCGCTGGTTTGCAAGGAATGTTGGCAGCTGGCTGTGGCACCCCGAGCTACCGAAACGCGTGAGCCGCAAGTCCGAGCGATAAGGAAATGACCTGTAGTGATGACTCTGACAACGGCGCTCTATTTCGGTTGGCTTAAGGCGATCTTCTGAGTCACCAGAAACTCAAACCATCTTGAGTGTTAATGTTGACTTTTTGAGACGTTCCTTTTGTACTCTCGAAGTTACCGGTTACCTTGAGTTTTGTTTTCTTTCAGCACCTCCCAATGTATTTAAGTGGTGTGTATGCTCACAAAAAAAAAAAAAGGCAAAATCTATGGTTTCCTTGGCCTAAACACCAAGAGGTGAGGAAATGTGCAGACTAATACAAAGGAAGTTGTCAAGTGATGCTCGTGCACCTTTTAAAGTATGCAGATATAGATGTCCACAAGCAGTGTTCTGTCTGTAGTCGAGATCGTACAAGGAAGTCTTTAGAAGGAAATCTTCAGAATAACGTACGGTTGAAACAGTTAATGAATAGTACACCGCTAGAAGTTACCTGGGTGTGTGGCTTGGTGAGGGGAAGGGAAACAATACCCAGGTGCTTTCAGGTGGATCACAAAGCCGTGAATATGGATGCATGAGAGCAAATTAGTTAGGCGGTTGAAAGAATTGGGGTCCAATAATCAGCTCTTTTAACTTAGCTTTAAATCCCTAACCGATGTTCTATGTAGAGAAGCTGTAGTTTACTCTTTGGTAAAATTTGCTTTTAAGGGGTGAGTAGCACTTTCAGGTGCCATTTATTAGGGTGGGAATTAGGGGTAATCTAGAAGTTAGACCTTTTAGGTGCAAGTGAATTTACAGCTGCTTTTTTGTTGTTGTTGGGTTTGGTTTTCTTTTTTAGCTCTGTATGGTGCCTTTTTTTGTTGGCTTTTTTTGGGGGTTTAATTGTTATTTTTGGAGCTCCTCTTTGGAGGATGGAGCTGTCCCCAGAATAATTTAGACCTGTTCAAGTTGCAAAGGTATTCCCAGGTCACTTTATGCAATAGGTGTTACTTGGATGCTGTAACTGGCTTTACAGCATCATATACTGTCTTAAGTGTGTTCTAGCTTGCATTAAGGTTCTTTGGTTGTGGCTCTACCCACAGAATTAATGCTTGTTATGGAAGAAGCCTTCAATATCGTGTAAAAGCAAAGTTGAAGCACGCTTTCTGCAACTTTCAAGCAGAAATAGAACAGCAAACAATAAAAAGTTTAATGCGTTTTATTCCAAAGTTTTGCTGGTTTGTTTTTTAATATGTATCTTGATTATCCCAAGTTTTGTCTTTTGTCTTTTTTTTGTTTGTTTGTTTTTCCTCCCCCTGTGATTAAACTCTTTGAAACCTGCTGTGCTGGTTCTTCTAATCAGAATGGTTAATTTTTAGAAGTTCACATTGAAAATTATGAGAATATTCTTGTTACATAAACTTCCCTAAAACCAATGCAGCTAATTATATTAGCAGTTTAAGCTCAATTTGGTACAAGTGGAAGTCTCAAAAGCCCTATTCCTGCAAGTCTTATAAAGCTACGAGTCTAGCTACAGAAGTAACTATATTAATATATTGATGGAGGAAAATGTTGTAGGTATATTTAACTTGATTATACAAATCAAAATATGCAGGTAAACAGTTTTATTGGTGTCACCACTGGCAGAACTACGTGTTTTTATTTTGACTTTAGTTATGCTTTTAAAGTATTTGTGCAAACTAATGAGAGATTGTTTCAGAGTGCACTAGCTCTTAGGTTTGTAGATGCTGTTAATAACTCTGGACACGTGTACATTTGGATACCAAATTTTCCAGTGTGATGCATAAGGAAAAGTGTTGGATGGTGGTACTGTAAACAAAAACATTTTGTTCAGGGAGGCTTTCCACGTTGTGTGTGTAAAGTGAATTCCTACGTCGTATACTGGGACTAAGTATTATCTGCTACTGAAATGACTGAGACACTTCATGAAAATATTTAAGGACCATAACATTATCTAAGGACTTCTTTGAAGTCTTCTCACTATCAAAATCATCATCAAAGTAATTTGCATTTTTAAATTCTTTTTAGGTTATGATAATTCAGATAAGACTGTAGATTAACATTTGCTAATCTTTGCCAGGCCTCAGTTAAACTCGATCTTGAAATGAAGAATAAAAGAATAAAGGACTAAGGAACCAGGAATTTCATATGTAGCTGGTTAAGCCCTCTCAAGAGGGCAAGTGATTACCTTTGCACTGTAAATATAATTATTCAAGATCTACTTGAAGAAATTGTTTGTCTGAAGCAGAGAAAGTCAGTCTTATCCAGAAATTCTTATTTCTGGGGGCCTGTTGAAAGTATCATGAAATACATATCTGAAATACATATCTGTTATGTTTCTGAAGGAAGGTAATTGGGCAACTTCAGATACCAGTCACTGAATTTTCAACCTAAGTCAGTACTCTTTTCACTCTTAATCCTTCAATAAAAGTATTTCTCTTCACTCTTGATGGTTATGGTTAATAGATGTTCAAGTTATGGCTAAGTAGCTGACTCTGGCTGCCTTTTGGGGTAGAAGTTTGAAGCAGAAAATTTGTGGGTTTTTTTTCCTCTCTGTCCTCTCCCAGAGGCATTTGCATGATGGAAGTGCTTGCTGTGTTCGGCAAAGCATGCTTTCTGGAGGAATCATGATCAGAGGAGTCTCTTAGGAAAGAATAGAACTGTTATTCAGAGTGAGAGTCTACAGAACTCCAAATTACTAATGGTCTAAGCTTGTGGATTTTTTTTCCCTGCTCTTATCTACTGTGTATTTTGGTGACCCCAGTGAGCACCATTAAATAAAAAGGACTTCTTTGCTATCAAATGGCTCAAGCATCAAGTTTAGCTTATTTACAGCAAAATGGTTTTAGGTGTTTAATACTACTTGCCTTGTTTCTAGCACAACTAGGAAAGTGTTCACAAATAAAGGGTATAAAATTTATTTTTGTTCTGTAAAGCTGCTGCTTCTTGTGCTAAACTTCTCCATATATTGAAATCTGGAAGACTATTTTGTGCATCTTTTATTTTGCCATTGGCTTTAACTTTCTCCTTGGGTCTCAGGCTATGCGCTAGCACACATCACCTATTCTGTGAAAAAAAAAGCTATAATTTTGGTAGCTGGTTGCAATAGTAGGCAGGAAAATATAATAGGATAAGGCAGTCATCACTGCTTCATGTGCATCATGCTCATTTGCATCCCTTTTTCAGCAGTGTTATACCTGCCCTACACACATCCTTTCTGCTTTTTCTTTCTGTTTTTCTACAAAGGTGCTTTGCTTGATGGAGCAGAATGCAACAAAAACTTGTTAGGGCAAAAGCAGCCTTCTGTGCATTTCATGAATGATGTTTAGGAACTGTCCTTGATAAAGTGTCAATGCTAACCTTCCCCTCCTTGTTTCAGCCTTAATCTCTTTAGTACCAAGTTGAAATTTCTGCAAAACAACCCCTGATATTTGAGTGATATGAATGCAGTTTGTGGGCTAACGATGGCAGGAAATGTAAAGGTGTTCCCTGCTTGGGACTATCTCACATTCAGTTTGAAAAAGGCCTTTTGCCTGGGCATAGTTGAAGATGATCATGCCAAATCCACATGCATAAGGGTCGTCTTTGTTCTAGAAGTAGTTCCACCACTTCTGTGCAGAGCTCAACTTGATAACTGCAGTCAACTTTAAGGACGGCCAATTTTTATGTCTCAGCATTGTAGCTCTTGTGTTGGGAGTGATATGATCTGTGGTTTGGATGCATTTGAGTGGTTCAGCAAGAGGTTGTTTTGAGTCTTGTCAGGCATGCTAACCACTTAAGAATAGGTTACAGGGATGTTCTGTTTCACTGTAACTAAATACCGTGTCAGAGCACTGTCTAAAAGCGTGAAGCCAGCTTGTATCCAGTGCTGAGTGAAAGTCAGTAAGCTCCAGACATACTGTATGAATCAAGTCTTGGTTTTTATCATTCCCTGGTGACAGTTCTGTTGATTTGGCCTGTCTCATCAATTTAAGTGAGTTTCCAATATCTCGATTTTGAAAGTGAAACACAGCAATTCTCTGTACCTTGCCCCAACATTTGCATTTATCAAGGGGGAAATAAACCGTATTGTACATAGCAGGTGAACTCTGTTATCAAGGATCATAGCTTGAGAAGTTGGAGCCAGACCTTTTTTGGAATAGCTGGTTTGGTGCCTGTTCTTAAACACAGAAACAGCTAAATAACACTGCTCAAGGGCTGGTGGTATTGCATTCTAAACATCTGAATTACTGCTAGGATTCAGTTGTCCCTTTCTGTCAAGAAATCAGTCTGTTTTGAGTTACTGTGACCAGATTTTAAGTTTTGCTACCTCCTCTGAGGCTGGGTTACAGTGAAATTTAAAAATGGGATCAGTGGTAATTCATATGTCTCAAATTAATGAAATGCAGTAGCACTGTAAAACTATTGGCCACAAGGGTAAGTAACTGTAAAAATGTCTTGTTTAGTGAAGTAGATGCGTGCTCTTCCTTTAATTCTGAGCATCAGTTTTAGTTAGTTACTTACCTACCTAACAGACTTCATTGATTTGCTTAGGCTAATTTCATTGTAGCACAAAGTTTTCACTGGTGTCAAGGATTTTTTTTTTTTTGGTTACGTTCTGGTTGCATTCATGGTGAATATTTCCCGAATATGTGCAGATTAGTAACAACCTCCCACATTCTCGTAACAGCTTCCCACCTAAATGCTAAAGTTCCCAGCTAATTGATATTGCCTTTTGTCTCTGACATGACATGAGCCCTATACAGTGCTCTCAGGTGTGACTGTGAATAAAATTTTTACTTTTTATGTTTCTTGCATTACTTCAGACCTTGTATTTATAAAATTAATGTTAGTGTTGTCTGGCAAGCCTGAGGCTTGGTCCCAGTACCTTCACCTTCAAAGAATTCCTCAAGCACTGGTGTAGTTGGTCTGTTCATTATACTCAGTAGTTTGTGCAGGTAGTAAATGTCTGTCCCAAGTTATGCCAAAAATTGGAATTGGAGCAGTATTCCATGCACACTGACCAGGTTTCACATTTCCGGAACAGGACATGTATCTTGGAGTTATCCTCAAAGGTTAGTGTAGTGTGAAGCCAGTCTTGCAGAGAGAGTCTGTTAGGAGGTAATCTGAAGCAGCTATCTCTAGTAATAGAGGAAGCCTAAATAACTGAAATTAGTCTTTGTGAATGTTATACCTATTCTTCACCCATTTGTGACTGCAGATGAACCAGTCAGAAACCATGGACCATGTTGTAAAACTTTGTTTGCTGGGATTATTTGACTCACACTAAGCTATTTTGAAAGTCAGTGATAAAATACTCATATGAAATAAGAGTTTAGTGACTCATGAGAATGTACTTCTGGTTTTCTGACTTTACTGCCTCCAGGAGTGGAAAGAATTTTAAGGATAATGCATCTCTGCAAGTGCAACTCTGAGGCATTGGCAGATGAGGAGACAACACAAGGCTTTTGATAGCCTGTGTAGTTAGATTGGGGATCTTTGATGTTCCACTGATTAGCTCAACGCCTCCTTTTTCTCATACTTAAAATGGAGGTGATACCTTGCTCTCTCTGAAGTCTTTTGAAAGGTTTTGATAAAGAACAAAAATTGTTGATTTGCAGAGGAATCTGAATCAGATTTTCCAATTATTATGAAGTTTGTATTTCAGAACTGTTTTCATCAACATATTTTTTTTTACACGATAAATGCTTCTAGGCATTTTGTTCCTATATTTTCTCAATTATAGCCCTTTAATATGCTGTTAAAAGAGAATTCATATAATTTGGGTATGTAAGGAAGATGCTGGTGTTTGTTTAAGGACCGAAGCTCATGCAGGCTGAGACTGGGCTTAAATGATCAAGTTGTCTAAAGATAGTGTCAGACAGGCAGACACTTTTATTTCAAAGAGAGATGTCAGAATTGCCATCCACATCTTGTTGAACATGGAGTTCATAAGTAGGTTTATTGAGAGTGGTGAGAGAGGTGTTGAGGCAACTTTAACCTGCATGTTAGTATTATTTGGCAGTGTATCCTCCTACAACATATCATGCAGGGCTGTAGACACCACCCTGCATTTGTCTATAGACCAGCTATTTATTTCCTGTTTGCCTATAAGGCTATTCAGTGTTACAGTTTAGAGGAAGAATGGTAGTTCAGGTGCTGGCATCCCCACAAAACTGGAGTTGCACAGACTGTTCAAGGTCCAGACTGGGAGACTGAGAAGTACTCTACAGTGGGCCAACTGTTGAATTAACTTTTTTAAATAATAACGTATTTTCCATTTATGTGATAATACCTTCAGCAGGCAGTCTACAATTGTTAATTTTATAAATAATTCCTGCTGCAACTTGGTATGGAGAGGCAGTATGTAATTGTCTTATTGTGGCTAAGATTAATAGTGATTGCAAACTTTTAACTGCTTGTGCTTTTAGAAATAACATATACAACTTAGTCAAAAGCATGTGAGAGCGCCTGTGTGGGAGTGGGTCTAAGTGTGCCTGATGTAAGAAATTAGAAGAAAAATATGACTGAGGTAAAACTGGTTTTGAAGTAGAAACAGATGCTCATCGATCAATTCAGGTCTTATTTTTCATTCATAATCAATAAGTAACTTCAGTTTATCTTCTGTATTAATACCTGATTGGGTGATATTTTAATCTCGGTATATTTTTAACATTTTCATTTGATTTGACTTATCGTATGGGAGAAGGGATGAGAATAGTGGACTTAATCTGCCATTTTCAACTAACTTGTAGGTAACTGGAGGCTCCAGTGGAATTGGAAAATGTATTGCTATTGAATGTTATAAGCAAGGTGCTTTCATAACACTGATTGCAAGGGATGAGGTAAGTATACATGTATTTTTACTGGCTAAACTCTGTTCACAGAATCTGTATGGGTGGGGGATAATTTTGAAATTGATAATTATTCATACTTTCTTCCATATATATCTTAAGAGGATCCTAAGCATTTCGAATTACTCAAATTTGAATAGGAGAGGTGGCTGCCTTTTTAAGGAGTGTAGCCCAACATGCAATTTGTGATTAGCTTGCCTTAAAGCTCTGCCGGTGTTATCACTTCTGTTAACAGTATTCATTATTTCACTGTCTAGATCTGTGCCAGAGAACAAAAGCAGGAAAAACCCTGTGTTCTTTAAAACTGTGGTAGTTGTAGTCTTAACTACAGTAAGTGACAACTGGGAGATTAAAGCCGGTTCTTAAAATTTACAGAATATTTTAGTGTCTAATCAGCATTTTATCATACTTTTACTAGTGAAAAACTATTCATCAAGACCCCTTTGGAGGAAAAAGCATCGTTTGTTTTTGGTTTTTTTTAACTAATGTATTCAGAATTTAGTTGAAAAGACTTTTTTCATAATGGCTTGTTATTGTTCAGAAAATAAAGGGGGGGCCTCAGTCCCAGCTGTCTTTGATAATTGACTTACACTTGAGAACTTGTTTTGCATAACTTTGAATGCAGCCAGACTTTTTTTTTTTTCTCATTGAAAAGAATATGGCAATTTGAATTTACCAAATTTTAGTTTTATTTTTATGGTAATTCTGTGACACCTGTTGTTCCTCAGACTAGTGTAATGTTACAGAAATATAGAACCAAAATAAAACAGAAAAATGAGTACCTACAGTCTTAGGTGCTCTGTGTAGTTGTATGAAATAAAAGCTTTAAATCTGTTCTAGAAGTTGTTGCTGGCTTTAGAAAATGAAGTGAAAAACAGATAAGCAACTTCTGATAGCTTTATGGTGTTCATGTTTTCATCATACAGTTATAAGTCTGTAAAATGGCAATAGTAAAGTGTTATAAATAGTTGAGGATTTTTTGGGGGGAGGTTTTAGGGAATGTATTTAAGCCTTATTGAAACACTGAAGACAAGTATTGCTCTCAGAACTGCAATGCTTTAGCTGCTCTTGTATCCATTTCAGAACAAGCTGTTGCAGACAAAGAAGGAAATAGAAGAGTATTCTGTTAATGACAAGCAGGTAAGATCACTGCTCACAGTGGCTGTTGTGTGTTTTGTTTAAGATACTCACTGCAACATGGTTGAGTAGCCCTGTCTTTAAAACAAAGCTGTTTGACAAAAATGAGTGAGGACTTGGAATATGAATTAAAATATACCATACCAATCTGCTTACATGCTGTGTTCTGAACTCTGCTACATTGGATGTTGCCCAGCTAGTGCATTAGACTGCTTTTCTTAAAGAAAAAATTGATGTCTTCAGCTGTAGGTATAGTATGGTTTTTTGGATAACTGCAATTTACTGTCACCCAATACGCGTTTGTATTCTTCAAGATCAAGTGGAAGAACGATTGATTTTTGATTTTTTTTTTTAATTTTTTTTTTTTAATTTATTGCTTTTTGCAATTCATAAATATAGTAATTGCCTTGGAAATAGGTTTAGGTACTTGTTTCCACGTTTCGTTCACTACTTGCGTTCCTCTTCCTGGCAAAGTATTGTAACAGATAAACAAGTTAAGTTTGTGGAGTTTTGAGACTTATAATCACTGAAGCTGCTTTGGTGAAGAGATAGTGCACTCATGCATAAAGACACTGTTTTAGAGCTTGCAGAGGTACTAACTTAAAATAAGTAAGCTTGCTATGTTCAAAATATGCAACTTCAAGATGATATACTAAAATTATTTTTTTGCAGTACTAACAATGAAAGAGAGAAGGGAAACAGTATTGAGACTGTTCACATCTTTGACTTCTTTCTTGTGTACCAGAATTTTTTTTGTTACTTCCTTGATTACAAATTACAAGCAATTTTTATTTCTGTGCAAAGGGATTTTAATAGATAAATTTGATGTTCTGTTGAAAATGAGCAATGGAAAAAGCTATTTGGAGGCAATAGTGTTAGTACTAGCTGATACAAAATTTTCTTAATACCTCCATTTACCAGATAAGATTCTGTCTTGCTTATATTTTTGTCAAATGGCTCAAGCTGATTTTTTTTTCTCTGCATGCTGCCTTACTCAGATCAACTTTAGTTGAAAAACTAAGCCATTTGAGGTGAGGAGAAACTGTATTCTGCCCATTAAAAAAGAAATACCCCAATAACTATTTTCTTTTAGCTGCTCTAGTAGTTTCCCAAGCGTAGCATTCCAGTTAATCCCTTCTTAAACACTGTGTCAGGGTGTTCTTGTTAAAATCTGTCCAAGCTTGAATAGATGTAGACTTCTTAAACTAATATTGCTTGATTCATGTTCATAAAGAGTTTCAGTCGAAATCTCAGAACTTACCTTTGAGGTTGAGCAAGCTCCAGTGTGGGCTGAACAGGCCTGCTTTTGCAGAAGCAGCTTTAGACTTGCAGCCAGGTTAGGTTTAGGCAGTGGGAGTGATAGGTAGGCTGTCTCTCCTGTAGCTATTGTTGGGTTGTAGGCAATGTCACTGCCTGGTCTAAATGCAAAGAATATACTGGAAAAAGCAAGGAGTCTGGGGCAGAGCTCACACTGGAACAGCAGATCAGAAGCTGGGAAGTGAAGGTAGCTGAACCAAGAGAAGCTGTACAAAAGGATTGCTGAGAGAGTGTAGAGAAAGATGGTGTCTGATATGGATCACTTGCACAGAGACTGTTACATTTGCTAGATGTTTAGCTAAGAGAAAAAAATTCTCAGGAAAAATTAGTTATTATGTGAGCCTGTGCTGTCCCCATTCAGCTCTTGGATATAGACAAGACAGCAGGTTGCATGGACAACCAGGGTCTGGCATCTACGTACATTTTAGTGTTCAACTTGGCTAGTGTTCTTTTAAAGATGTTTGAATGTGTTTTGTTTAGAGTGCTGACAGTGCAGCCTTTAGGGTATAGGTGTGCAATGGAACAAAATCCTTGCCCTTAAACTTTTTTTCCCCCAATGTTTTTTAAAATCCCTTTCGTAATACAGAATATTCCCAGTTACTTCACTGGGAGTTGAATTGATCTTTTGTTGTGAAAGCTTTAGTAATGACCGAACACCATGCAATATCTAGAACGAAGGTGAGGAACAAGGCTGGGGATATTAGACTTCTGGCAGCATATTCTGTGTCCTAGGCATGGATCTATAGCGTGTGCTCTGGAGTGAAGGTAACCAGTATATTGTAGTAGAAGAAAGTATGATAATAGAGGCAAAGGGCTGAGTTTATAATGTGAGAGTTATCAGTAAAAGCTATGGTAGTTGTCCACAGTATGAATGTAGCAGTTGCTTAATATATCAGATTGCATAGATTAGTCAATTTTAATACAAAACTCATTTTTTTTTTAACCTCACTGATCTTGCAGACACATGCAGGTAATCAACGTTGTTTTCATTCAACTGCTATTTTGTTCTCAAACTTATGTAAAAGATAAATATTTCCAGAATGTAATAAATACCCTAAGGGGAGATACATGCAGACCCACCAATAATAACTTGTCCCACAAGTTTACGCTGATGTCCAACTACACACAATGCTGGGAGAAAGGAATAGCCAACCTGCTGTACAGGAATGGCAAG
This sequence comes from Pampusana beccarii, assembly GCA_013399365.1. NCBI lineage: Eukaryota > Metazoa > Chordata > Aves > Columbiformes > Columbidae > Pampusana > Pampusana beccarii. Next base: position 122,538 of record VWYH01000673.1, on the reverse strand, counting down.
CAGGTTCTGTTTATGCAGCTAAGAAGTGTTGCGGTCTCACCAGTGGCGGAACTGACAAATGTCTGGCTGCCAAAGCAGTTAGTTACGCTGTGGTAAGGGTTGGTTGGGTTTTTTTTGTGCGTGTGTGTGTGTCCACATGCCTAATGAGGAGTGGTCGTGATGGTACTTGTTACAAACTAACTGGTGATTACTTTTATTTCACCTTATTTCACGTAATTTAAATGAATTGACCAAAGTAACAGCAAGGACAGAAATTGAAACAGGAATACAAGAGTCTCTCCTTTTATTCTGCTATGAAATTGCTTCTCCTTTCAAGATGATGAATTGCCTCAGAGCTCTGTAAATACCTGGCCAATCTGAAGTTTGTAGCAATCATAGAATCTGTAAGCAGCAACCCTAAGGCAGTGGTTCCTTTGGCCAGAAGTCGATTTGAAGGTGCTTCAAAAAGTAGATTCTGAAATCATCTTGCTGAAGGTAATCAGGAACTTTCAAAAAAACCAGGGCCTAACTTTTAACTGCAACAAAACTTAGGTATTGCTGTAATCTTCTTTCTGCCATCTTATCCTGCCTGTTGCCCCCCCAGGCCAATGCCAGTTTTCTGTATCCTTCAAATTAAACCACATAATCTCTGGTTTCCAAACAAGGAGTAAATATGTACACATTACTTCAGGTTTTAGATATTTATGACACTGCAACTAATCAGTTTCTCATAGATGTTTTATTTCAGTTTTGTCCTTGACATGTCCCCATTAAAGAGTATCCAACTAAGTTTACTACTATTCTTCAAAAAAATGGTATTGAGAAAGTGGGTGGTGTGCATTGCCAGTACTAAAGTTATCAGGTTTTTAACACTTCATAAATTTTTGAAATGTTCTTTTTCAGTGCTGATGCAGTTTCAGAACAACACTCTGCAACCGTGCCTTTCTATGATGTAGGAAAAATATTTTCTTTTTCTTAGAGATGAGCCTAAGCCACACAAATGGTTTAACTTGTATTTAGTGCTGATGAAAGTTAAATGTAGCATTGTGGAATTTTGACTGCCTTAGTGAGAATAGTTTTTAGTAAACTTCATGTAAGTAACCTGAGTCATAGTGTGTCTTGATACAGTAAATTAGAAAATTATACTTTGCATGAGTAGCTGCTTTGAAGATCCTGAAGTGTTTATTCATTCTTAATGTAATCTTTATTATCCTAGAATTTTTGTGAAGGGGGAGGTGCTTGAGGGGGCAGAGTTTGCTTTCTCCCATTTGGGAGAAGTGCAAACTGTCCTGTGAAGCAGACTTCTTGGTTTTTTTTGGAAAAGATATTCCACTGGATTTTGTTTTGTTTTGAAATGTGCAGAGTCAACAGGTACTGGCTTTGCAGTGTTGTAAAAATGTTTTTTCACTTTCCTTTTCTAGGTTGTACTATGTATTTCTGTTGATGTATCTAAAGACTATGAACAGGTGGAGAATGTTCTAAAACAGGTGAGGAAGTAACTGATTCACCTATGTATCCTAAGAAGCTTAGCTGTGTGTCATGTCTCTCTAATGGAAATAGTTACTTATAATGACACTGAGCTGTAGGAAGGTGGTGGGTTTTTTTCCCGCTAAAGAACATCTTAACCCCTATCCCTTCTTCCAGGCTCAGGAGAAGCTGGGACCAGTTGACATGCTTGTAAACTGTGCAGGAACATCAGTTACAGGAAAATTTGAGGAAATTGAAGTGAATTCTTTTGAAGTGAGTGAGCGTACTTCTGTATTTTATGATATGATGATTTCTTATTCAACTGTTCTGACAATTAGATTGCATTCCTGTGTCTTTGCAGACTCTGTATGAATAGCAATACACTTGATTTGTGGTAGCTGTCAAAATTAGAATGTATGTTTAGGTTTGCAAGGATTGCCTCTAATTCTTTATCTAACTATCGGTCCATTGATTGCTCAGAACAGTGAGTTCTCCCTCTGGAATACAGAGAGTCCTCAAGATGGCAAAAGCTTGGCATGTGTTTTTATAGTTTAATGCACTGTGAAAGGCACTAAGCTTCACATAGTCTCATTTTTTTCTGGTGAAGATTTTATTTATATATATATGTGTGTATATATATTAACCTGTTTAAGAAAAAATTGGCTGTTATCAGTGTTCAACCCTGAGGTGCACAAATTGTTTGCAGAAAAGCAACTTTATGCCCTCAGTCCTCAGGCCCCCAGTCATCTACAGGTAACATTGAATAATACGAAAATACTAAATAGGCATAATTTTGTAGTAAATTTGAGTCATCCATTATATTGCTTGTATAAGGTATTCAGTTGTGGTTTAGGTCTTCCAGAGAGTGAAATTAAGGACTTCCTCTTATCCTGCCAAAAATCAAAGGCTCTGAAATGCGTAACTGCATAGATTTTTTTTTCCTGTTTCCTGTTTTGGAAAGCTCTTTAAACTTTTCTTTTGGTGTGTTTTCATACCTAACGCATAAATTGCTTGCTTCATGGACACTGTTTACGTTACATTTTTCTTGCAAATATTCTTTTTTTCCTTGGGGGCCATATGGTTTACAGTATTATCAGTATCCTGGATGCTATTAAGATTTGTAGATAGACTGGATTTCTTTTGGTTTGAAATGAACTTTTTAGCTATTAAGCAGTTCATGAAGCTGTAGAATAGAAAACAATTGTTGTTTCTTTTGCCAGCTGATAGCACTACAAATCTAGTGAACTTCATTGGTAAAGCAGACTAAAATATGTAATTTTGATAAATAACACCAAACAGCTGAAGGATGCTGTGGCTGAAATACCTTATTAATATCATTTATACAGAGATTAATGGCAGTCAATTATCTGGGTAGCGTTTACCCAAGTCGAGCAGTAATCGCTACCATGAAGGAACGAAGAATTGGAAGGATTGTGTTTGTATCGTCTCAGGCTGGGCAATTAGGCCTATTTGGTTTTACAGCTTATTCTCCAACAAAGTTTGCTCTTCGGGGGTTGGCTGAAGCCCTGCAAATGGAGGTATGTGTGCAATAATTTAAGCAATTTTCATTGTAAACATTTTTTCTAACTTGCAGAACAGCATATTTTCGTTTCAATAGTTCTCTCTTTGTCTTGTGCAGCACTGCTGATACCTGTATGCTATGTTGGCCCCTTTTTTGGCAACAGTACAATTGTATTGCTCTTCATGGGATTGTAGAAACTAAGCTGATTTCAGTTGCCTAAGAGGGAATAGATTGAATCTGTTCCTAGAACTGAAGATGACCACATGTGCAGACATTTTTTTTAATTGTTTTATTTTTACTAAAAGGACTTGGATTTTAAGTATTTTGAGTAAAAGTGTTTTTCAAGCCTCTAAGTGCAGAATGATATTGAAGATCCCACGCATGCATGAGGGGCAGGCCAGTGATTCCAAGCTTGTTTGTGAACCCTGTGAAACGGTAAAACTTGCAAGCTCTAATCTGAGGATTGTCCACAAAAAAAAAAAATTGACAGTGGTTCACCTTCTAAATTTTGGTATATATGAGGTTTCTGTAGCGCAATGATCTAAGCTTATGCTTAAGTCAAGACAAAAAAAACAAACACTGTTTTCATTATTCAGTGGAACTAGGTTGGTAAGTATGTTGTTGTAAGGCAGGTAAAAATAAAATTACTTTCCTGTATTATTCTGCTAAGAATGTTATACCTATTTAGTGTCTGTGTTTGGTTCTAGACCCTTGCATAGGCCCTGTTGTGACCATGTTCTCTTCAATGTAGTTGTATGCCTTGATCAGGATAAGAATGTGTTGTAAAACTGCTTCTAGTCACTTCTGGCCTGCCAAATAGAACAATGTGACCGTAGGGTCTTTCTTCAGACTGGTGACAGGTATTTTTGTGAAGACTGAGTTACTCAAAACTAAAAATAGGATGTTCATGGACCTGTGATGTGGTATTTCAATAAGTGTTTGCAATACAGAGTATTTCATAATATAAATAAAAGTGCTTAGCACTTTACAACACTTTATCTTAGCCCTCTGAGTATTTTCATTAAAAGCTACTTTGTTTGTATTGGAGTACAGATTTGCATTGGAGTCGTTTTTTAATAGTAGTGCAGTAAGTGAAGTAATTCTATGGCACATACATACAAATGTAACTAAATGCAATTCTTGACATAAGACCTTCCATTTTTCCTCACATTTTCTACTTATTTTTTTGTTTCCTTAGATTTTGACCCCTTGCAAGTTTATACCACGGGTTGAAAAGTCTTGTGACATGAGTATACCTCTTAAAGATATCAAATTTGAGTTTTACATTTTTGTTATTTTTCTCTCATATTTGTCCAGCAATGAAAAAATGTTGACATAGCAACAAAAAAGCATGCTAATAAGCATTAGTGAAAGCCTTTTTGGCCTTGTATTTCTGAATGCTGAGTACTGGTGTTTGGCAATGGTTTAGACATTTTTTTTTAATCGAGATTGGTATAATTATAGAGCTAAACTACTTTCATATTCCTCCAAATAGTTTAAAAAGCAATAAGATTCATCAAATAATTTACATCAAATGCAAAGTTCTTAGATATTTTTATTAAAAGAACACAGCTATCTCTTTAAGATCTTTGCAGTTTTGCTTTCTCATTTGACAAAGCTCTGCGTCTTGTAAGAACTGAGTATAAGGGTAGCTAAACGCTAGAAGCAACTTAAATTTGTGCTTGCTTTATTTCTTCAGTACAAGAGAAATTAAGTTATGAGGGATGTGTGAAGGTTGTCAGTATTAAGATAACACTTAATTTTTTAAAATACAGGTAAAACCTTATAATATCTACATAACGGTGGCCTATCCTCCAGATACTGACACACCTGGCTTTGCAGAAGAAAGTAAAACAAAGGTAAATTGTTCTTCAGTAATACTGTAATGTTTTTAAAGCTTCACTTTGTAGTATGCAGTACATTTCAGATTTCTTTCATTTACGTAGTACTTTTGAAATGGATGCATATTAAGGTTTTTGAGAAGTACTTTTAAGCATTGCAATTTTATCATCCTAACTAGTCAGAGTTAAATAGCCTGTAGTATAATTTTGTGTATTTTATTGTTCTGGCTTTAAATGAGAAACTACCTTTAATATCTGAAACACTGCAAAGTCTTTCTGTACACAATCGAAATATTGTTGTGGAATGGTAAACTGTAAAACCACTATTTGTTTTGATATTAAAGCTTAATGAGCCAAACCCAATATTCCGATTTTGCATCTTGAATTATTTGCAGCTGTTCTGATAGATGTGACAGATGGAAATAAACCTCAGTTCCTTCAGTAAAGTCTGCAAACTAACCATGCTGTATGAATATATATAATGACACGATTCGGTAGTGGCAGTTGTATAGTATTAAAGTAGGAAGAAAACTCTGTTGCGTTGTGTTTGTAGTGCAAATGACAGTATTGCTTTTCAGAAGGGTAATTTAGTCACCGCTTGCCATTTGTTCCTATATATGAAGTATAATTCTAAAAACCACATTCAGGCTCCCTGTTCAGACTGAAGGATCAGGTAACCAAGAAAAATGTTTCTTTTTCATTTGCATACTGTGAACTGGAAACCTGGTATCTGAGGATATCAGCCTTTTCAAGATGCCCCATTATGTATAATAGGAAATTGGGGTTGAATTGCATTTTATCTGTTACCCTTTGCATAGGAGTCAGTAGGGATTGTATAACACAATTCTGACTTAATCACATCTTGATATAGATGTTCTGTATTAAATATATACTCCCACACTTCCATATAAAGTGTCAGAATTAGCCATCTGCAGATACTTGTATAGCTTGCATATTCTCTGGGACTTTTTTCTTCATAATAGCCTATTTCAGGGAAATGTAGTCACCAGTACAGTACACTGTTCATCTAAGATTTCTCTTTAAAAGAGATTCAGTGAGGTTTATCCTATTTGTCAAAAAAGTGTGGTCTTTTAAGTGAAGACTAATGCTTTGTTTTAGCATACATGAAGTCTTTGAGTGACTTGCTCCTGTTGAGATAGTGCACCTTAAATCTCTGCAATATTGCATTGCTCTGACAGATCAGATATTCATTCATTATTGTTGCATTTATTTAATATCAGTTTAGAACATCTGTCTCTAAAGGTTGAATCTCTTTAGGACTGTGCTATTTTTCTCTGTAATAATTTAACATAGTAAAAAAAATGTCAGGAAGTAGGATACAGCTTTCCTGTGTTTAATCATTAAACTTTTTTTTTGTTTTTACTAAGTGCTTTACAAATGACAACTGTGCCTTGGCTGGCTGGCTAGCCAGATATCAAGTATTTAATGGCTGATTCCTGCCTGCCTTTTTCTCAACATCATTAACTTTAGCTGTTACTCCTGAACAGAAGTTAATTTTTTTCCTGATCTTATACTATTTTTATTACTGTTGACATCCTTATATCTCTTTCAGATTTGGTTGATACTGGCCTGTAAACTCAAAAGTATATAGGGGTTATGAGATGGAGATCTGATAACATAACCTGTATCATTGTAGGAAGGCATGTAAAAAGTGTTTGTGTGGGATTTCTGCTGGCAAAGAGATCACTCCCCTTAAAATACACATACTTGGGAAAAAAAAAAGTTTTCAGTGGGCCTGGTCAGTGAAATCAATATTCGTAATTCTACAGATATTTGTAAATAGGCCTGTTTCTGTGAAATTTAATTTCTGTAGTACTTTGGATTGATAATGAGAGAAACGTGTAGTTGCTCAGGTCTTCCCTAAAAGCGGTTTTTAAAAATATTAATCTCAGAATTAAACTAGTCCAAATATTTGACTAGGCTTGAATGCTTCAATTAAATTTTGTTAGTAAATGTAGCTGAATTAGCCAATACAAATAGTCAACTTATGACCAAGTACTCTTTTCTCCCTAATGTAGCACTGTTTTTTCTCCATCAGCAGAACCATCTATCTTAACATACTGAGCATTTAAACAGTTTGCTGTGCAGTTAGCTCCATCATTGTTTTATTTGTTGAAAGGACATGAATGACAAATGTGCTTCTAAATACTTGGAAGCATATTTTTGCTGTTTGTTTTTGTAACAGATCAGACTTTTTTTTTTGTGAAAGGCATTGTGATTGCTAAAATAACTGCCATCATTACTTCTAGTAAGGTAAAGTGGCATAAAAGTTCTAAAACACAAAGAAATGAAATGCAGTTATAGATTTAGGTGTATACCAGTGTGTGGAGTTTGAGAAATTTTTAAAAAAACCTACATATTTTATTAGTAACAAACTATTTTAAAAAGTAACTACTCCAGGAAAAGTTGGCATTTCCTTTCATAAATTAGACTATTATTTATGAAGGTGCTTTTTACCTTTAAGTGGATGTTTTAGGTGATAATATGATACCACTTGCTAACAGGGATGTCATTCATGACAAAAAACCCAAACCCAAAATTTGACCTTCATATTTTTCTCTCCTGTGTGTTGTTAGTTAAACTTATCTTGGTGTTTTTCTATTAAAGCCCTTAGAGACGAAGCTAATTTCTGAAACCTCATCTGTTTGCCAAGCAGAACAAGTCGCCAGAGTTATAGTCAAAGATGCCATAGTAAGTAAATTGTCTTTTTGAAGTATGTTCTTTGTTGGAGAGACTGGGATCGCATGTAATACTTCTTTAAGACTGTAAGACAGTGGCTAAGTAAAATGGAAAAGCAGTTTACATGAAATAGTACTCTCTTCTGGTTAGTTTGAACAGGAAGCATTTTCTTTATTCTCTTTCTGCCACCGTGCCCACAAATGTTTTTATACAATCTCTTGGAGCTAAAAGGTATCTGAAGTTGTACGTTAGACAGAACAAATGTATGAATCAGAATGATGCAATGTCTCAAAGGCAGATTATAACTGACTTTACAGCAGTAAGCTGTTGAATTTTTATGAATCAAATACCATTTGTCAACCTCAAAAGCTTGTTGGACTATCTTGTTTTTCTTGAAAATTAGTTCATATAAAATAATTTTACAGTAAGTGAAGGCAGTCTAGCCTTTTTGGCCTTTAATGCCTCAAGTGTGTGATTTATGAGTGATTGAAGTACATGAAATGCTGCTCTTAGTGGTTAATAGTTTATTGCCATTCTGAGGAATTATTTTTGATGTTTTGTGCTACAGAATGCTTGATGAAGTACCTCAAAAGGGAAGCAAACAGGAAATTTCATGTTTATAAAGCACAGCAATTGAATCCTAAAATCTGTAATTGTTTTTCATTCAGGAACACCACCACCTCCTTTCACTTCTGCATTCCATAGGTTTAGTCCTGCAGTGTTTCAGCAAGTGTTTTCCAGCATAAAGTCTGCTGGAAACAAATGGGAGAAGCCTAAGGCAGAGCTATAGAGTTGCAATTTTCCTGATGAGTAGTCAAAAACCAACCAACCAAACCAATGAAAACAACTTTTTCCCAGTGTCTGTCCTGCCCTCTTCTGCCAGCTGAATTGTGTAGAGCAGGGGTGTCAGACTCATTTTCAGCAGAGGCCACATCAGCCTCGCGGTTGCCTTCAAAGGGCCCAAGGTAATTTTGGGAATGTGTAAATGTAGCAGTAGTTGGTCCTAAAATGGGGCCTTTGAAGGCAACCGTGAAGCTGATGTGGCCCACTGTGGGAATGAGTTTGACACCCCGACGTAGAGGCTGTGTCTTGTGGTTTTGAGGAGGCACGTTAAAAATCCTTGATGCAGATGAAGGAAGACCTGTTACCTAGCATTTGAAATACACCCCCCTTCCAAATCTCATGTGATAACAAACTAATTTTAACAAAAGGAAAGCAGTATTATATTCTACAATTATAGTAGTGATTGGTGATCTGATAGAGTTAGGGTGTAATTTTGTCTCTGAAGTACATTTACAGATGGGGAGACCATCACGCATTTTCTCCAGCAATAAGCGTGCTTCAAGAAGAAATTTAGAGCCTTTCTATCTTGTAAAGAAATCTGCAGTAATTTAGCATGCCTCTTGCTAGAGAGAAGTTAGCTTCTGTGTCCATTTTTAAGTGAATGCCTTTTGAAATGCTGCTGTGTAGCACAAAGTATTTTTGAATAGTTTTAAAATTCTTAATTGTGTTAGGTTTTTTACATTAAAATATTTGTTGTTAGTGACGTCAATCAGCTATGTTCACCAAGAATAGCAGTTGAAATAAGACGCATCATGATTTGCCACAACTGGGTAAATTACTTTTTCTTGATTGCTCTTTTCCTTCCATCCAGCAAGGGAACTTTAACAGCTCTGTTGGATCAGATGGTTACATGCTATCAATATTGACAAGTGGAATGTCACCAGTCACTTCTATTACTGAAGGGCTTCAGCAGGTGAGATTTGGGAAGGCCCTGTAGTTGCAATTTTATAGTTTAAAATACTTTAAAATGTAGAACATTATGCAAACCTTTGTTTTGTTTTCCTCCATCAAATGGCTGTTAATACTGGGGAGACTTGGGTTTAAGAAACTGAAGTAGTATTTTCAACCTGAAATACCAAGTTGGCGGGAAAGCTAGGATTCCTGCCAGCTTCTCAGTCCTGAACTGTTGTACAGTTATGATGGTTTTCATGAGTTTGTTTTCTTGACATTTACAACATGCCTCCCTAGAATTTATTTATTTCATAAATAAATAACATGTTGTAATCCAGGATCTTAAATGAAATGAAAAACTTTCTCTCTTTCCAGGTTGTTTGCATGGGCATTTTTCGCATTGTTGGCCTGTTTTACCTCGGAAGTTTTGACAGCATAGTTCGTCGCTGCATGATGCAAAGGGAGAAATCTGAAAGTGCAGATAAAACTGAGTAATCTTTATTTTGAATTGAAAGAAGAATGTCGAACAGTCCTGGGCAGCTTGCTGCTCAAGTGGGACTCTTGTTTTTTTTTCTCCTGAAGGATTTAGACTGGAAGTACTTGCGTATGTGACAGATGAGTCCCCTTAAAAGCTATGAAAGAAAACAGAAGTACAACTCCAGAAGATGCCCAACTATGCAAAAGTGTGAATGAGGATTAGTTTGGTTTTTTTTTTTTTGGTTATTTGAGTTGGAGAGAATTGAGGGAGCTTGTAAGTGGTCTGCAGAATAGAGTTTGAGAGTGGACTAGGTGTGGTAATTCTGGACAAATGCTTAAGTTTTCTCACTTTGGTGCTTATGGACAAAATAAGTACCACGACAGACTGGGCTGAAGTAGAATGAAGTCCCCTGAACAGGTTGGTACCTTTTGCCAATGTTTTGGGACAGATGTGATTTAGAATGTTAACTTTCGCCAGTCTACAGATCCTTCTGTCAATGATGGCTTTCCTTATTCTGTCCAACATGCAACTGTGGAAAACCTTAAGATGGCAGATACATTTGTATGATCCAAGCTTTCTCAGTCTGGGAGGAATTAAAAAGTATGGTTTAATATATGCATACTTTCTAACGGGAGACGAAGAACCCATTCCCACAGAGAAATGCTGGGAGACGTGACTGGGTCTGTAGCTCTTCTGGCCATTGAAGTATGTTGTGAACAAAAAAACCAAAACAAAACATCAAACCATTATCAAGTGTGTTGATTATGACTTTCAGCATTTTAAGCCATTGAAATAATGTAGAATTTTTACAGATACTTTGTCTGCCAGTTTTTGCTCTGGAAAGGAAAGTAGCATAATGCTACTGTTATGCACATTATTTTTCAAAGCTGCAAATGATGAGCCAAATCAGTAGTTGATTAGAGAGTCAATTGTAATTAAAATGCCAGGCTCTTACAGTAGCAGGAATGTAGCTTCTTTAGGCAGGGCGGTTGGGGGAAGAGCAGCGTGTGTCAGAATGGCATTCCACCTAATTTTATCACTACACGCAAAAGCTTTCACGTGACAAGAAGTGATTTAAAATACTCTGCTTCTATGCCCCACTTCTAATTCGCTTCATTTACATTATAGAAAACAAGGCTGCTCAATAGATGCTTTAGAATACACAGAATCCAGTGGTTGTTTCTAATAAATCTTAATACTGAAAAAGCTTGATGCATAACAATGATGTTTTAAGGGTGCACTATATATACTGTTTGTTTAATGGACCACTATAGTAAGTGCCTTGTGAGCTGCTTTTTTTTTCCCAAATGCTGCATATTTTGTATTTGTTAGCACTGCTATGTTTTCTATGTAATATTTTTGATTTTCGGTCCATAATCTGAATCTAAATCTACTTGTAAAACTTGAGCACTTTCACTTCCTTGAAAGTAGTGTTTAACAACAAAATAGGCAAAATTGATTGATTTTTGTTAAAATGTTCTCTACATCTATTTAAGAAGCTATTCAGTTAAACTGAAATGAAAAATAATAGGTGGTTAACTGGAAAACCTTTAAAATGTAATTTATTGGGGCTATTTATTTTCCATCTCTGAGTTTGGTAGATCACTTTTCAAATTTTGTTCACATAGGCTAAACTTGCTTGAATACTTGGTTTACAAACATATTTTTGGGGGAGGGTCACGTTGGCACTCTTATTTTAAATGGTTAGACTTTCATTAGATTGCAAATGTCGATGCATTGTTGACTTATTCACAAAGCCTGTGGTTTAGGTCCTGCCTCCTGATTTTGTTTAGATACGTGAAGTTGCGCATGCCTATAATCTAATATTAATTTTGAGAACAGAGTTTATTCCTGCATTTTTAAACAGCTGGGCTTCAGTGCAAAGAAATGTAGTGTGCATATGTGTTTCCTGTGCTGCTTACTGTGGATGACATAATGAACTTTTATCATACATCCGTTGTCAATATTGTTGCTTTTCTTAAAGCAACCTAACAATGGTATTTGGACCCTGTTATCTGTGTCAATTCTAGATGCAAATCAAATAGTTCTTTGCCTGCAAAAGATACCAAAATGGTTGAATCACTTTTGCTGTAATTTGAAAGAAATGCTTACGTAAATGACTTGACATCAACACGAGCTTGAAGGTCAGGACTTAAAATCAGTGAGACTTTAAATACTTGAATTTTTGGATCTTCAACTTAGAATGTTAAAGGGTTTGCATTTAAGAAGCGTAATCCAGAAGGTCAGAGCACACACAAGATGCTATGGCAGCTGGGCCTCTGAAATATTTCAGGTTGGACATCTTTGGTCACTAGTTACTCTTTTTTGACTGGAGAGTCCTCCAGATAGTAACTGATATAATTCAGTTCAGGTGTCTATGAAGGAGGAATAAAAATATTGGGTGAAAAATTATGGCCATGATTTGTAGAGACTTCAGTTCACACATGATTTTGCGTAGTCTAAGTGGTCGTATTGACAGTGAAGCTCTAGGTTGAACTCCTCAGCAATTCTGGAAATTAGAACAAGGCGAGTTGTTTGAAGGAACAAGTAAAGAATAATACTTTAAAGTGTTCTAGTTTCTGCTGTTGCAAATTCAGTTAATTTTAACTGATATATTGTCAAATCATAGTATGTTGTCAATTACAGCAAACTTTGGTGTAATTTTTTTCTTAATGCACATTATCTACCAATGTACTCATTTTAAGGTCCAATATTAAGTGAAGGAGATGCCTTGTAAACTTATGGAAAAACATTTAGCAGCCAAAAAAATGTTTTGCCAGTTTAAATGTTACAAAACCTCTGTGTTGAAATGTTTTAGCATTGTATTAGTTCTGTGAAGAACCTCAAATAGGCTTGATTACTTTTTGTCAAATTGTCAGTAATTTAATCACTTGTGCCATATCAGTCCATGTCTCGTCTCTTGTTTTCTTGATCAGTCCTTAAGGTTTGATGTAGGCTTTGATAGTCTTCTTCATTCCATATACTTCCTAATGACTGTCTGCTTTAAATACAGATCTGTTGTAACTTTACATATAGTTTACTTCACCAAGGTGTTCATGTGCAATTTAAAAAGATTTAATATTTTACTAAGAAAAAATATATAGGTAAATAAACTTTATTTGCTGTGAAAAACTCTAGGCACTTTTAAATGCTAAAAATATATAGCGTTATTTGTAAAACAAAACTTTGTGCTTATTGCTTCAGCATTTTTGTGCCAGAACTGTAAACTAGTTTTCATATTTTATATTTCTCAAAATAAATGGAGAATCAACAAAGCTTGTAACTAAGTTCTCTGAGGGGATGAAGAGCAATGGATGAATTCATTTGCAGGGCTTGGTGTTCTGGGTTTTTTTGTTGTGTGTGTTGTTTTTCTTAAGTCTGGGACTCGTTCAGCAGGATCCTCTGAATTTTGCAGGACAGCAGAGGGGGCAATACATCCCTCTGCGGTAGCTTAGGGCAGAGGCGTACAGCAGATGAAAGAGGTAAAGAATTCAACTGAATATTGTCAGCAGACCCAGTGTCATCAAACCAAAATGAAAGTGGGATTGAACTGACCCACTCTGCCCTTATTGCAGGAGGTGCTGTGCCAGTATAACTAGTGCTTGTGAACCCTGGTGGGACCAGTCATGCGCATTCTTCCTAGTGGAAAACAATAGAAATAATGGTTTTACAGTGGCTGTCTTTCTGCACCACCACTGAGCATGCAGCTGTATAGAAAATTACTGTGTTATATGTCAGCTCTGTGGTAGGAGGGCTTGAGTGGATGGCTAGTGCCAAGATAATAGCAGGGGAGAGAGTGAGCCCTGAGATACTTATTCTCAAAGTCAATCCGAAATTGCAAAAGTTCAGTCTTTTAGAAAGACATTCAATTATCAGAGAGCCAAAACCAAAGATGGATTGAGGAAAGTATACGCCATCTAAAATGTGTTTTAAAGCTGAGGGGCAGATGTTAATCTTGGAATGTTGGAGGATTAGAAGTTTTGAAATGGAAGAAAGCCACTTTGCGACTGGAGCTGCTGATATTTTTTTTTTTGCCTTTTCAGTAAAAGTAGAAGGCCCAAGTAGAGTGCTCTTCATTCCTTCTCATAATTGGATTCCAGCTGCAAGGCTGAATTATCTGACAGCTCTTTTTTTTTTGTATACACAGCCCGTAGCGAGCACACTGAAGGATAGGTGCGTGTTGGACTGTCAAAGCTGGTGGTAAAACCTCTTTAAGTCATTTCCTTCCTTCTGTCACTGGGGGGAGACTCTCACGAGAGACAGGGACCTTTACATGAGGTGTCTGTCGTGCCACACCTCCCATCCTCTCTCTTGTTTCTTTTCTTTCAACCTATATGCGCTACATTGGTGGAAAAGAAGACCGTGCTAATCTTCTGGTGGTGGTCTGCAGTGGGGGAAATAATACTGTTGTTAAGCTTTTGGATGGGAACTTGCACTGAAAAATAAAAAAAATAAGCAGAACGTGCAAATACTTTTTTTTTTTTTTAACCTCAAAGATGCATACCTAATTAGATGGAGGTGGGGGTGGGAGAGTGCATTTCATAAAGCTGATTGGGGAATCCTCGAGGGATTATAATACCCAACTGCCTCAGGCAGAATGCCACCAAAGCAGTCTCAAGTTTTATTTTTCTAAGTTGAAAACAAGTTTGTTTTCAGCTTGGAGGGGAATCCCCGTGTTAATTTTAAACCTTTCCAGTTCTAACTATGAAGGTGATTCTGTGGCAGTGCTGCTAGAGCAATGTAAATAAACACAAAGGGCGAAAGCAAAATGTATGTCACACTAAATTATGCTACAGAGCACTGAGAATCAACTCCCTTGGTCAAAACAAGGTGTTAAATCTGCAAAGATGCCACCTGTAGATAATGTATATAAAAATGAGTCTGAAACCAAATTTTAGATGTTCTAGGTAACCTGCAGCTGATGGGAATATGCTTTTCAAAGCTAAAGGTGTTTAAAATAGTTAAAATGAGGTGTGTCAGTCTTTATTTCAAAGCACTTACTCAAAAAATGCTTTCCCCCTTTTTACTTCGAGCAATTTTAGCAGGTGTAGTAAAAGTTTATGGCTCAGAGATGGATGTTCCTGTTTGTCCAGCAGCCTCTTCCCTTTTCCTATCCCTCCAAGCTGAAGCTGCCTCCTTCGCTCTTCTGCTGTTTCAAGGGGGAAGCTGGTGTCTGATTCCCCCTTTTTTGGCAGACAGAAGGGCAGCAGCAGCAGCATTGCCCAGGTCACAGGAGCAGCTCTGAGGCTGTAACCACGAGACCCTGCTGCCACGTAGCAAAGCAGCGATGTCAGCGATTCCCAGAGCTGGATGCACTTCTTCTGCCTCCTTCCGGTCCAAAACATGTGGCTGCTGTACGGTGACAAGAAGTGGAGATGGTTGAGGGGTGCGTACGGTAAAAGGGGCCTGAAAGTCAGGAGCTGTTTGCTATGTTGGACCCTAAGGATATTATCTGAGTATCTCATTCAGCTGCCTGTCATGATGAGCACAATTAAGCCCCATGAAATAAGCCGTAATTGCAGGCTGACCATGCATTAAGCATTTTACAGTTGCATTCTTCTGCTCTGCAAGTGCTTCCAGCCAGATGGATCCACTCCACCCCTGTAGCATTTGCAACACCGGCAGGATGAAAGGCAATCTCCCATTTCAGGAATGCACTCTGAAGAAGTTTGTTCAGGTCAACCTGCCACCATCCCAGTTAACAACGAGGAAAATACGCATCCAGGCTTCACGGGTGCTGCTTTTCCCTAAACTTTTTACATGCAGAAAACTGGTTTTTAAAGCGTTTTTTACAACAGTCCCTAGCTTCTGTCTAGATAGCAATGTTGGGCAACAAGCTGAGGAAAATGTATGGGGCAGTCTTAGCAATAAACGGTGGTGTGCACTTGGTAGCATAGAGTTACATGCACACATGGAAGTCTCTAGAAGAGCATTGGTTTTGACACATTTCATGCAGCTTGGCAGAGTTACCATGGGCCTGTGGGTATCGTGGTCTCACGGACAGAAACAAACGTGGAAGATCATGCAGTTGGTGGTTAGTTCTAGTGAGGGCAAGTTAGAAAGCTCTCGCAGGCATGAGGGCACGCAGGGCAGATACGTGTTGGCGTGGAAAGGAGAAGCGCCGAACGCCTGGAACAGAGGAACCCAGATGAAGCCCGGCTGTGGGCAGCACAGGCAGGGGCCTCGCTGGACACAGCACCGAGCAGTGCTGACAGTGCCCCTGGCTGCTGATTTTCATATGTGCAAATTCCCCACCCACGGGCACGACCTGAGGGGACTCTTTTAATAAACCCAGTATTTAAACTGTGCTAGAAAGGCAAAGGACTTTGGTCGGTTGTCGTAATTGTATTTACCCGTACCCCTGTAAATAATTGTGGGTTACTAAAATTTTGTTGTTTGTAGGGTGTTTGTTTGTTTGTTTTGATTTGTTGTACAATAGAAAATCTCTGCAGATTTACAGCGAAAAATGTGGCAGCGTCCTCGATCACTTTGAGTGCTGTCACATGGTGCAAACATACACCCCACTTGTTTCAGACCTGCTCAGGCAGGGCTTTAAACAATCACTTGCTTCCTTCCAACTTAACTGCTCAGGAGCCAAGGAAAGAAAAGGTCACCAGGAACCAGGGTTGCTGTTGAAATCCTGTTGATGTTAATACAAAGGTACATGGAAAAGGTGTCCGTTTTCAGATTGTCAGGAAGTTAGGCATTGCCAGGCATAAAGAACTTTTCTAGAACATTCATTAATAATGCATCCACTGTACATCAGGCATCTGGGAAGCTATCAAAGAAACAGCAGGCACTGCAGGATCCTGCCTGTTCAGTCAGTTGCCCAAGCGTGGATAAGAAAGCCATTTCACAAAAATAATCCGTCCTTTACACTGCCAGACCTGAGTGATGCCTATTGTCAATGCTCCTACCTCGGTAATTGTCCAGGGAGCTTTTTCCACATGAGCTTCTAGTTGTATTCCTGAGTTCCAATTCTTTACACAGCTAATTCTTCTTGTTAGTGTGATTAACTCTGGTGGGCCAGCTCACATAAAGGTAAACGTGTGTGCAGAAGGATTTGCAGGATCGGATCTTGAGTAGTCAGCATGTTATTCTGCTACCTAAAAGCACCGTAATGATTTCTTAGCTGACTTCATGTGCTCATTCCAGGTTCCTTGATAAATCCTGAGCCTTTCTTGCTGTTTTTTTCTATCTGCCACCAAAAGCATATTGCCTTTGTTTCGGATGTCTTTTAAACTATCATGTTATCCCACTGAGCTCAAACAAACAAGCAAGCTAAAAAGCAGCACTGTGATGTAAACTCGTGACACTTTAATGGATGCTCATCACCCACTCAGGTAGCATTATAATTGGTTTTAAGATGCCACTCCTTCCAATTACAGACATAAATGCAGGTCAGATGTAATATATTAGACACATTAAGTTAAGAACAATAAAGACTGTGTAAATCCACATAAAATTGTTTTGCTTTTTTACAGAGTCCCAATCTGTCATTCTTCAAGGCACAGCTTTTGTTTCCCATGACTCATCCCTAATACCCTTGCTTAAAGCAAACAGTTCCTAGGATTTTCTCTCATGTTTTTCATTTTTTTTTTGTACAGTCTCAGCTGTGTTTGGTATTAACAAGCTTTCTTGTGAACCATGAACACTATTTTCCTATTAAACTTTTTAAAAGGCTGGGTTCTATCATTCCTATATGCTGAATGGAGAGCTGGTGGGGGAAAAAGCATCATTACTAAATCTATTCTGAAGAGAATATCTCATAAAGTTTTGCATACCTGTTTCTATCAGCAATGCATTATGAATTCTGAAACTATTTTATTTTACTGATTACATGCCCTCAGGACACTCTGTTCGTTGAGTTCATCTCCCATTTCCCCATACAAAATACATGTAAATACCCTAAGCTAATTCAGTGATATTCTCCATTTCTCCTTACAAAAGTCCATCCATTTTATACGTATCTTTGTTTTCTGTATCAGTGCTGCACTGATTTATCTCCTAGGCTTTAAAACTAATCCTGCTATGACATTGTTGTGCAGCTTACCCAGACAGTTTTTCTGTGTTACTTAACATCTGTGTCTGATGTATGTTCGGTTGCAGGTCCAACTATATTCGTTTTAGTCACTAGCACAGTGACAGACTGAACCAACAGCCCGGTTGGTTGTGGCTATTCTGATTTTCTGCATGACTTGTTCCATTTAAACCATAGCATGTTACATGGAAAAGTCAGATTACTTTCCGTATTCAGAGGAAACTTTTTTATTTCTTTTGGTGCAAGAATATAAACGCAGCGATTTTGCTCTGTTGACAGATCTCGTCTACATTTCTGCCATCGGAAGCGATCCCTCAACTCATCACAAACGCCTTAATTTCTGCAGGCTTTTAGACAGACACAGGTCAGGCGTGTTTGCACTCCAGCATTTACACTCCACCATAACCATGCCGTGAGTTAAATGCGTGCCCTCGCGGGGTACAGCCTTCAGCCCACGTCTGCGTAAGGCATCGTCCATCTTCTTTTGACCTCATTTCACCTGCTGTCCCACAACCTCTGTCCCTCTCAGTCCCTGGAACCGCAAAAAGCCCCTCAAACATCAGCAGGTGGGAGCGAAGACGCGACGGAGCGGAGGGGGCACGGCGTTTACCCTCCCAGTTCCCCGGCCGTGTTATGAGGCGGGTGAGCCCTTTGCTCCTTCCAGCCCGCAGGGACGGGTCGGGGGGTCCCGGCTGCCGCGGCCGAGCCCGGGGCGAGCAGCGGCCGCTGGGTGGCAACAGCCGCCCGCCGGGAAGGCGCGGCCGGCGGAGAACGGCGCTGGCGGCCCCGGCTGCGCACCGCACCGCACCGCTCCGCACCGCCCCGCTCCGCTCCGCCTGCCGCCATCGGAGCCCCGGCCAGCGGGAGCAGCGCTCCTTTCGGGGTCTGCATGTGCTCGGCTCCCGGCGGGCAGGGGAAAGGAGGAGCCGGCAAGGAGGTGGGAAATGCTGGCACTAGGTATGGTGCCGAGCGGCTCGCCGTGCGCACCTGAAATAACAGAGGCCAGAGCGATTAAACACCCGGAACGCCTCTTCAGGTACCTGGAAAGGTGCTGTTCTGCACACTTTAGAGACGAATTCCTTGCTGCGGCCTCCGAACAAATCCCTGGATCACCCCGGGCACAAGTGAGCTCTGTTAGCGCAAGGGGGATCCTTCCCGCTTGTATGCCCGGACCTCCCCTTCTTCTGGACGGAGCAAAAGCTGATCACCCTCCCCACACCAGGGCGTTTTCCTCAAGCAGGGGCGCTGCCAGCCTGTGAGCCACGCGTGATAGGTCAACGTGTCAAGGAAAAGTGACCCGGAAAATGGAGACTTGGAGGGCAGCGTGCATTCATTCCCTATGTCCCCTGTCAAAAAAATCCTCAGGTTCACGGGTTTATGCATATTATCCCTTTTAGGTTCTGGGTAGTTTATGTAAGAGATGATCATCCCAGTCACCTTCATATCGACACAAATTGGCAGAATTAATCAAATGTCTCTTTTCCTCTCTTCTAGTAAGCAGAGAAAGGTGCCGAGTATCTCCTGGCTGCCGTTTCACATGGGCTGGGATGGCTCCCCATTTCAGCTGAGGCTGTCCCAGCATCACTCATCCCTGCCCTGATGTCACCTGTCAGGTTAGCAAGGCCGCTGAGCCACCACTATTTCCCACTGCTGTGCATTTAACCTACTTTGAAGGTTAAGTCTGCTTCTTTGGTCAAGCTCCAGATTAATCTAATCTCCAGTTCGGTTCTTCCCTGTTCAATCTAAAAAAAAAATTATCCAGGCCGGGTGCAGGGACAAATTTGAGTCCCATTTCTGCAAGAAGTCCTAAAATCCAACTCCCTGCCTGTCCCACGGGCACGCCTGAAAACCCACGGGATAGCACAGGTGTGCGGGACCCCGCACCGCCAGGACGCCACTCGCAGAGGCGGCCCGCGGGACCCCGTCTCCGGTCCCGAACGGGCTCCGCGGCCGCGCAGAGGCCACCCCGCATGAAGCCCCTGTCCGCCCACCTCGGGATATACTTTCTCCATAAAAAAGGCCCTTTAAAAAATTACTTTTAAATTATTTTTGAAATAAACCCGCGCATCTGCAGCCACCTCACGCCCCCCCCGCGCGGGGCGCTGCGGGCCCAGCGGGGCGCCCGAGGCGCGGAGCCGGGC
>VWYH01000673.1:0-102177 GCA_013399365.1 Pampusana beccarii | reverse complement strand
CGGGCGGGCGGGCGGGCAGCGGCGCCGCGGCCGCGGTCCCCATCGGCACCGGTCACGCCGCACACACGTCCGTCCCGTCCGCGCCCCGGCTCGGCAGCGCCGGCGGCTCTTCCTCCTCTGATACAAAGCTGCTCGGGAAATGGCACTTCTCCCCGGAGCCACAGTCAAAAGCAATTTTCCTTCTTTATATTTTTTTAATTATTTTGTTACGCTCTTTCTTGTGAAAAAGAATTAATTTTTTAAATACCTATAATTTTTTTTTTTTTTTTTTTTTTTTTTTTTTTTTTTTTTTTTTTTTTTTTTTTTTTTTTCTTTTTTTTTTTTTTTTTTTTTTTTTTTTTTTTATTATTTATTAATTTTTTTGTTTGTTTTTTTCTTTTAAAAAAAATTTAATTTTTTAATTATTTTTTTTTTTTTTTTTTTTTTTTTTTTTTTTTTTTTTGGTGCGTGCGTGCATGTGTGTGGCAGCACCGGGCTCCTGCGATCGGTGTCTGAATGAAACTACGTAAATGCATATGTCTGTACGTTGCACTGGAGGGCAAAACGGAACACTTCTGCGAGAGCTTGGATTCAAATGTGGTTCATCTGGTCTCCAGGATTTTCCGTCTCTTTGGGGGTTGTTCGCCTTACCGGGCTGCGAGGCGGGATTTTCTGAGTGAGCTTTGACACATCTTTGGAGATGTCTGTTAAACAGCAGTTCGGGAAAAAACATTTGAAGTCATAGAGATTTTTTTTTTTTTTTTTGGTGTCCCTTTCCCATCCCCTTGGTGACTTGAAGCATCAAAGCAGCCAGAACTTAACGTTTCTGAAGACTTGTGATGTTTGGGTTTTGTTGTTGCTATTTTTTTTTTTAGAGGAAACTTGACAGAGGAACATATTTATAGTCCAAGTAAGTACTTTACAGAGGAAATTTAGTTTGTGTAACTTAACGAAAAAAAAAAAGCCAACCCAACCAGTGTTGAGGTTTCTAGCTTAAAGTGCGTTGGATTAACGTTCTTCCAAGGCTTTTTAGCAAATCGTATTGAATTGCAGTTTTTACGGTGTGTGTTCGTCCGCTCCTTCATGTCCGTGGTAGTTCAGCACCCAAGGGAAAATGCACCTGATTTTGAATCGGTATAATGTTTTTTAAGATATATTTCAACACCGAGGAGGAAATGATCCTAAAGTAAATTTATAATAAGTAATAAATGTGCACCTGGAAGTAAAGTATTTACAGCATTTTAATCCCTATTTATACCGTGCATCTCAAACTGAGGAGGAAACACTGAGAAGACAAAAGTACCTCCGAGACCCTGAGAACTCCCCCACACCACCATGAATGAAACCGTGCCCGATACAGTAACTGGATTATAATTTTTTTGTGTTATTAATTTTATTATTATTGGCTGCTTTACTTTTTTGGGTTCATCCTACTCCTCTTCTTCCTCTCTCCCTTCCTCTTGCTGCTTCCTCTTGGGAATAATGGCTCACCCGGGGAGAAGAGGCTACGATAACCGGGAGATAGTGCTGAAGTACATCCACTATAAACTCTCGCAGAGGGGATACGACTGGGCTGCCGGCGAGGACAGGGCACCCCTGCCGCCGGGTCTCTCTCCTGCTGCTGCTGCTGCTGCTGCTGCTGCTGCTGGGACTTCTTCTGATCACACTGGGCTGGTGTCTCCGCACCCCGAGCCCCCTGGCTCGGCTGCTGCTAGCCACGCGCCCCCGGCCGAGGGGCTGCGCCCCGCGCCCCAGGCCGTCCACCTCACCCTGCGCCAGGCAGGGGACGAGTTCTCCCGCCGCTACCAGCGGGACTTTGCCCAAATGTCTGGCCAGCTGCACCTGACGCCCTTCACGGCCAGGGGCCGCTTCGTGGCGGTGGTGGAGGAGCTCTTCCGAGACGGGGTTAACTGGGGCAGGATCGTGGCCTTCTTCGAGTTTGGTGGCGTGATGTGCGTGGAGAGCGTCAACCGGGAGATGTCTCCGCTCGTGGACAGCATCGCCGCCTGGATGACTGAGTACCTGAACCGGCACCTGCACAACTGGATCCAGGACAACGGAGGCTGGGTACGTCCCCCGATTGCTCGTTCCCTCTCCCGGCTCTGGCTCAGGGCCAGTGGGGCTCCGGGGTCGGCAGTTCCCCAGCGGGGTTGCACTCGCGTTCTGGGGAGCAAAAGTTTTGCCTGGGTGGCATCTGCACTGGAGTGTGTCAAAGCAACATAGGCCTTTCATCAGCTGTTGAGTTTCGCCTCGTTACGGGATTGCAGTGGAGTCGTTTGGGATGGGGGGAGCAGGTACAGCTCAGGAGTGAGAAGGATGAGCAAGGTACCCTCTTCAGCAACAACCTCTGCTCTCCTACCCTGGTCTGCCCTCGCCTGCTGGCAGCACCAGTCCTGGCCAAGGCAAGGTTCTGCAGTGGGGTGGGAAGGGGCAGCAGAGGCGCCCATGTGGGCAGGCCACAGAAGGGACTATATGTGTGTGTGTGCACCTGTGTGTGTGTGCAGGCATCCCTGCCCTTTAGGGGTGACGTACCAGGCGAGCACATGACAAACATGGGATCCCGATGCTATGGGCGGGCAGGTGGCCGTCAGCACCAGTACCAACAGCTGCGTTGGCAACGGGGTTTTACAGTATAGGATGTGTCTAGTGTGAAAAATCTGTCTTTGTCTCAAGATGAAACAAAGGTGCCAGGAGCTGTGCCTGTGGGAGTGTTCTAGAAAATGAGTATTTGTTGTGATCCAATGGGTGTTTCTGGGGTAGCGGTCATCTCTGGTCGGGACTGACTTCAGTGTCATCCAGACAGGGAGGATTTCCACTTGTGGAAAATGGACAGCTTTTACACTGGTAGTCAATCAAAAGCCTTTTACTTTTTGTCCCTCTCTCTTTCCAAAATAAATAACCGCGTTTAAATTGAAAGGGTATCCCTTTCCCCTTTTTCCTGTATTAATTGATATACTGTAACAAAATGTGTTCCCAGCTGCTCTCCCGCAAACCAAACCCTTGATATGTGTAAAGCTTACGATGTTAATGCATTGGAGGAAGAAACAGTAAGAGTTACACTGCAGAAGAAACTTTACATGTGGGCCGAGAGCTGGCGTCAGTCACCTGGAAATGGAGGTCTGCTAGGTAGGAGAGCGGCTATTTCGGGTCCAGTCCCCTGTGAAATGCAGTCAGAGAGCTGGCTCAGTTACGCAGCACACCTTTAAGAGGCGTGTGTAAAACGAGCGTAGAGTACAATGTATGTTTCTCAGTTAACATCTTTTGCAAGCCCCGTGTTTGCGAAGCATTAACACGTGAAGTTCTCAGCAGTTGGTCTCTTGCTAAGTCAGTGTTAGGCTCAGTGATGCGCCACCCACATTGACCATCTCTGTTAAAAAATGAAGATGTTTCCTTCCTGCTGCTGAACCCACCTGCCTAAAGGGTGTACATGTCCAGCGGTCCAGAGCACATCTACATGCTGCCATAGAAGAGGGAGTAAGGCTTTGGGGTCTGTTTCTCTGCAGTAATCGACCTTGTTCGCCTCCCAGAGGATTGCTGCAGATCCCTGGCTACAAGTCTTGTTGGAGACAGGATCGTTCTCCTGCTTTCCCCTGCTTCCTCCAGGAAGAAAAAAAAAATCAAGATTCGTGGGGCCAGAAGGGGGAGCAAAAATGTGTGTGTGTGCACGTGTCTGTGTATTTATATACATACATACATATGTATATACAAATATGCATACAGACACACACGTATACACACAGACACACACACAAAATGACTCCAGTGCTTAGTGGCTGGGACCACCCTTGGGAGAGGGAGACCTATCCCCTGTTTCATGGGTCACTACAGAGGGTTTATCGGTGTGTTGTGCGTTTTTTTTTTCTTTTTCATTAAACAGATAGCTGTGGAAAAACAAAACAAAACAACATCTGCAAACAGTTGAGGCTTTTGGAGACCTTGGCTGGTTAGAAGGCAAGCAGCTAAAGGGTTAGTTATGGATTTTGTGATTGCACTTCTGGGCTGGGATGCCTAACTTGTGCGTAAGTCCCTCCTCAGGCTGGAAGCCCATTTGCGGAGCTGGGGCCCTCGGTTCACTCCAGAGCCAGTGAAGTCATTCTGTTGACTCCAGTGAGCTTTGGATCAAATCCGTAAGCATGCTGGAGATGTATTGTCCTGCGGGTGTATTGTGTGAAGGGAAACATAAATAATGAATAAAACCTAGAATGTGAAAAGACAGGTGTTACCAGGTATGACTGGCCAGATGAGGCGAGTGCTGGAGCTGTTTCTCAATGGTTAGAAATACAAGAAACTCAGACTATAAACACTGACTGCCTTTGAAAGGAAAAGATGCTTCTTATTGATAGCTGTTTAGTTGTTTATTGAGGTTTCCTATAAACAAAAGCTCCAGAGTTTGGATGCATGTGATGCTATTTACTGCTGCGTGTTATTTGTAATGTACACATGGAAGAAGATGTGCCAAATATTACTCAAAGGTACTTTTTACCTGTCTGTCTGGTAAATGGCTGGTACCTTTGAGCCGTGGGATTATTAAACACAGGCAAAACCTTCTAGCTGGTTACAAAGAGCGGAAGGCTAACATGAAGTTACAAACACAGCTCTTTGGATCCTCTCTTCAGATAGAAGAAATCAAGGATGGCATGGGGTGGTAGATTTTTCTTCTTTTCTTTTTCTAGCTTTCAGGATCCATCAATGGAAGAGGATGCTTTAATATGTGCTCTTGAACTTCATCTTGGCAGTTGCACCATACCCAATGTACAAACCTTATTGAAGCGTTGTAAATGGTTCTTCCAAAGTAGCTGGTCACCTTGTGGGTGGTGACGCTTTGTAGGACCTCAAGACCTCCCCTTCACGCAGGCTGCTGCAACAAGCAGGATTGCTGGCTGTTGTAGCCTTCTCCTCCTCTATGTTGTGGCTCCGTGGTATGTTGTGGAGTGATAAGTTTATTAGAGGCTGTGTAGTAGTAGAGAAGAGAGCATTGGATTTAGTCGCAAGAGTATGTTACACAGCGAGTAAGTTGGATAGCATGTACTTTGAGTCAGTTGTATGGGCCTAGGTCTTACACTCAGGTCTGAAGTGAGTTGACATGTCTTTTCCTATTTATCTCTTTGGTTTATATCAGTTCTATAATTGACGATGTATTTTCAGGACATGAATTCTTTGTATTGCAAGTAAAATGAAGGAAGGCAGGTTCAAAGGAGATATAGCTGGTGGAGTATAAATTTTAGGCACTGAACATCACTGTTAATAGTGTCTGGGATTGTTAATATCCTTACAATACACAGTGTCGTGGGTTTGTTCAGAACTTAGAAGAAGCAACAGACCAGGCCCGCCTGCACAGAGGCTGTATTATTAGCTTGTGGTTCTGGTGGCAAATAAATGCAGCTTTCAAAGATTTTCACACAGGCCAGGTTACCACAACGTTGTACTTTGCCCTGATAACATCTTAATTGCATTACAAAAGAAATAAGAGGAGACCCAGCTCATCTCTGCAATATTTGTGCTTTCTGATTGACAACTTATTGGCTTTATTTCATTTTTTTAGAGCCTGGTGTTTGAGCTGCAGAAGGACTGGCTTGGCAGTGGGTCGTTGCACTTGGCAACTTTTGACTTTGACGTGGGGAACACTGAATGTGGTGCAGCCGGTGTGGGGAAAATAACTGTGTTTGTCTTGCAGTGATGGGTTCCCTCTTCAGGCACACAACCTCATGTATGTGGGAGCCATGCTCAGCTGTCGGTGCTTTTAGTCCAACATACAGCTTCCTCCCTGAGCTTTTCAAGAAAAAACAAGAGCATGAGAACTATAGAGGGAGACACAGGCACCATCCTATATATGTAGACAAGTACGTTTTTGATGTAAAAAACGTAAAGAAACCCAGGTGAGAGAAGTAGTGTCGTGTTGAAAATTCAGCCAAGGAAGCATCACTTTAAATGACAATATTTACATGTGAACCAGGAATGCGTTAGTCGTGTGTTTTCGTCCAATTCTCTTCTTTTTTTGCAGTTCTTTTTCTGTTCAAGAGTTAAGGCCAGATCTGGGGAAGGATTTAGGTGTCTGAAGTGGACCTTAGGTGGAATATAAGCACTTGCATCCTCTGAGTGCCTGCCTGGCCAGAACAGTGGCAGAAGTCCCCGGCTTTCCGCTGTTCCTCGCCCAAGTCAGCCAGGAGCTGCTCCAGCCTCGAGAGAGGGGACCTGCTCGGCAGGGGACACCGCTCCCAAGGCATTCTCTGTCCTGAAGCCAGCAGGCATCCTCTGGCCTGGCCATTGTCAATCACATGCCATCCTCATGTGCAAACACAGCCAGGGAGAAGCCTCTGGTTTTCCTGGTAGATCCTTGGTTAAAGCGCTCTCCTGAGGTGAAGGAAGATTTGCCTACAACACCTTCTGTAGCCCAGGGTGGGGTTTACACTCGCATCTCCAACATCTGAAGAGGCTTTGCCTACCAGATGGCTGCTGGTTTTGCCAAGGTGTCTTTCCCTTTGGCAACAGGGCTCCTCCTTCTGCAGGGATGAGACTTCATTTGGCAGAGGAGGAAGAGCTGGGGTGTCTTAATTCACTGTCAATGTATTTTTCACAGGTGGCTGTCTACAGCCAAGTGCATAAACGCTTCTTGGACCAGCAACTAAACCCCAGGTTTCCCTTCTCCTGGGTTGACTGCCCTGATCACTGAGCTTCCTCTTTTTTCTTTTCCTAGTAAATCATTAATTCTATTTGCTTGGTCACAAGCCTTGGAAAGGAAATGTGGAACTCTCTACTTGCCATGCCCTGTGATGGTCCATGGCCCCCTCATGAAGGCGAAGGATGACAGACTGAAATCTCACCACTTTCGGGCTCGGGAGCTGCTCTCCCAGCGGCTCAGCCAGGCCTCTGCTGTGCAGCGCATTGCTTCGCTTGCAAGTCCCGAGCAAAAGCCTCTCGCTCATCTGGCGTGGGACGGTGCCTCGCTCAGAGTCGGATGCCCTGTGCAGGAGCAGAGGCACTTTGAGGGTTTTTTTTGCCAGCGACATGCGGCCTTGTAACGACTCAATCCCCAGCGGGGCTAACCCCAAGTCACTGTTTGACTGGTGAAAGGAAACTGTCTGAAATCCACTCAGTTAAATAAATGAATTGGCAGTTTCAAGTGTTACACCTTCTAGGTCCTTTGCCAGTTTTTGTGGCTTTGTGGGTTTATAATCGAATTCTCAAAATATTATCAAAATATTTTCCTTTTTGCTGTTGCTGAAGAGCGAGTAATTCATTCTGTGGAGGATCTGTGCTGAGGCAAGGAGCAGAGAAGCTAGGGTAGAAAGAGAAAATGATTGTGGTTCTCTAGTCCCTTACATTTATAATAGCTTTCTTTGTAACTTGCAATGTTAGGATGCGTATTTTCTCAGAAGTCTCTCTCTCTTTTTTTTTTTTTTTNTTTTTTTTTTTTTTTTTTTTTAAGAAATGTATTGACCGTGACCTTTAAAATTTCAGAACCAGGGGTCTTGGTTATGGAGATGATGTCATTTGCCTTGATCTTGAAAAGAACCATAAAGTTCAAACAGCAATCCTATTAAAAAGTTTTACTTTACTTTCAATATTGAGAAATAAGTTAGTTCTGTGCCTGCATTAACATAGGCTTCTCTCAAGCTGCTGCATTAGCTCTGCTGGGCAGTAAGTAGCTTAGTTTTTCACGTATGTAGCTTGAAATTTGGAGTCAGTAATCCATGAAGAAAATCCAGTTGAATTTTTCTGCCAAGGCACAAGCATTTCTCCGATGGCAAAGCACGGCTCTAGCAGGAGAATCACAAGACCTATGCAATGATGTGTGAAATTGCATGTAGAGCAGAAACGTTTTCTCAGCGGCCAGATACCAGGGTCCAGGCTTCCTAAGGCAGCATGGGAACTTCGTAGTGCATCACCAGCAAACATTAAGCCCTTGTGCCCCATACAAGCATCCTTGGTGAGGGGCTCATCTTTCAGTGAGCTTGACCTGGGATAGTAGAGGGAGGTGGATACGGGAACAGGAGCACACTCGGGTGTTGCTTCGAAACCTCTGCTGGGGTTTTGGTTTTGCATGATGGTTTGTCCCTGGCTCAGTGACAAGCCAGCCTTGTGCTCTGCCACCGCCATGGAGGGATGCTGGGCCTGGGGCTGGGGGCAGGACAGGCTGAAGTGGGGGCTCTCCCTACACCGCTCTGCTTGCTAACGCGAGCTGCCAGCGATCTTGCTGTGTCCTTGTTTTCCCTCTCGCTCCGCAGCCGCCTCGCCAGGCTGCCCCACGGTGTTTTAGCACCGCAGTCCTACCCCGGCATTTGCTCCTGGCCTGGGGTCAGGGCAGCTGTAAACTGGGTCAGCAGCCTTGGCAGTCTACAGCTGGAGCTAAAAGTGGTGGGAAAGGTGTGATTAAATAACAAATCTCCTGTGACGAAGTGAATTTTTTTTGTTGTTTTTGGCTATTGTGATGGGTTATGGTGAGGGGTGTGGCTGTGCAGGGGTGACCTGGCCAGGCACGCTCCCCGCTCCCATGGGGCGCACGCTTGTGTATTCTGCAGGTGCCTGCTTCTTCACCGGTTTTGTCTTTCCACTTCATGGAGGGCTGGCGGTCCCTGGCTTTCTGCAGGCCTTTCTGACCATCCCTTCCCATCACCGCTGTTGGCGCGGGGTGTTGGACGCCGGGTGCGGTCCTGGGTGCTGCTGCCCGGCCATTGGCCACCGCGGGTGCCAGGTCGGGCCCTTCCCGCCTCCCTCCTGGCCCCTTTTATTTCCATTCACGCCCTTGGGAGGATGGAGCCCAGCCCTGTTTGCTTTGTTGGCTTTTTAAAAAAGAATTCATTTATGAGCACCTCGTGGCTGCTCCCGTACCTGCTGATGTAGGAATAATAACACTTGTTACTCGGTGGCAGCAAAACACTGATTATTTCTGAGGGCAGTACCGGCTTGTTTTATTTTCCATTTCATATATAATAATAGGATGGATGAAGGTGTACGGTGCCATAAATCTTCTCTTCCCCAGCAGGATAACATCCAGGCCTTCTTGGCAAACAGGAATGCTGATGACAGATTTGAGAGATTTTTATTTTACTCTGGCTTTCAGTCTCATTAACAATCTGATGGCTTTTTTTTTTGCCTTTTGTAGTTCTTCTTTTTTTTTTTGGCTCCTGAAAGACTATGAAGCCAAATAACTTTTCCAAATGCATCTAAAAGTCTGGAATTTATTTTCTGTTATTTTATCTTAATGCTAGTTTGCTGTCATAGTTGTTGTATATTGATAGACTCCGATAAACCCTCTCACTGGAAAGTTCCTTGCAAGTTTCTGGATTTTACAGTTAATGAATATGAAAACAAATCTGGTTTTAGAAGGTGTTGCCATTGACTTCAATAGGAACAGGAAGAGGCACTTAATTGGACAATTGTAGTTTTGTTTACTTTGTGTATGCGGCAAGAAAAGTAAGATCAAATGAAAAGGGTTTTCAACTAATAGAGAAAAACAGCCTTTTCTGCAATGCATGATTAACCTTTGGGAGCTGTTTTTGTGGGAGAGCTGTGAGTGGAAGTACTAAGTTGCATTCAGGAAAGGTTTAGATATTTATAAGGATAAAGAAAACATCTATACTTATATTTGAATAAAATTGCTTGGAAGAGCAGTCATAGACTTGGTGAAACAGGGGGTAAATTTAACATCAGCTGCTGAAATGAGATCACCAGGTGCTGAGGGTAGACCTTTCTCTGGGGAATGCTATTTTGAAATTATCTATTACATTGCTTCTCCCCCAGAGCACCTGCTGCTGGTCAGTAACTGGGGATATTGGGATAGATGCTCTGCTGGTCTCATCCAGCCAGGGAAAACTTCTTACTTATGCATTTGTTATATGAAAGTGAAGATAATTGTCAATGTGCTTGTTGTGTCATTAAGAGCACCCACACCATGGAATTTACTCCTATGCTGACTGAAGATCTGTTATGAATTGCCACATTTAGAACTAGTTAAAAGAAAGTCAGCATCCTTCAGTGCATACATCATTTTATTGCTATTTTATTTTATTGGAGCATAAAAAGGATGATTCCATTTTGTGGACTGAAAAGGCAGCTCCGTGGGTTTTGGGGTACTGGAGTGAGTAATTTATGTATATGGCCCAGCTACAATTAAAAAGAAAAGGCCCCATTTTTCCCACATAGTGGAGGCTGTTTTGCAGTTGTTTGAGAAAGCAACTGAGAGTCAAAACTTAACTTCCTCTTCTTGGCTCTGGTACTCAGTACCCGATAGGATATGGGGCAAATCGTTAATATCTCTCTTTTTCATTTAACCCAGCTATGAAATGAGTATTCTTGATAGCTATACATCACACCAGCTCTGGGAAATGTATTATTGCCCACCAAGCTATTGTGAATTGGGCTGATGTTTTTTAATTGGAAAAAAAGTCATGCAAGGTACAATATTGAACAAAATGTCCGTCGTGGTGATTTGGGGCTTAGAATAAAATTCAAATCTGTAGCACTACATTTTGTCATTGCTGGAGCTCTCTCGCCTGGGAAAGAGCGAAGTGAGTCAGACTGTGAAACTACCTGGGGTGAGATTTGAGTGGAGAGGGGAGGTAGAAGAAAGAAAAAGCTAAATGGAAATTAGACGAACTTTTTCAGCTCCACTGTTCGGATGTGTTTAGCAATGTTTGTGATGGAAACAGATTAAAGAGATCGGTTGTAGGTCTTTATTTCTAGTTTTTATTTAGGAAAAGGGTGAGCAATGTTATAAATGACAGCTGACAACGCTAGTGGGTTTTTTTTATGTATCAAAACAGTTAATGGGGCATTTCATGGAGGAAATTGTCTTTCCTTTGCCATTCCCACTGTGTGTAAAAACTGTCTGTGGCACTTCAGGGGAAGGAGCGATAAGCTGTATTACATGCACCTCTGAGAAGTGTATTCATGCACATGTATTCTTTTGCTTCCATTCACAAGCTTCATTAAGTGTTGAGATACAGGCAAAACCCCCCAGTTTTAAAACATTAGAAAGGGAAAAAAAAAAAAAAAAAAAAAGAGAGGTAGTAATCAAGTCTTGGGGTTTGACCATAAGGTTGAAGTTAGTTTTTACTATATTTCAGAATGGAGGCTTAGGAGGCAAAATTCTTGTTGTGTGCTCTGGAACACTTGCCCGAATCACTGGAAAAATCAGGATAGGACTGTGGACAGGAGGCCAGTGAAATGCCTCCCTCTGCAGTATAGGAAAGTCCGGTAGCGTGTCTTTGCAATGGAATAACAATTGCCAGCTTTTTCTCTAAAGAAAATAACTACTTTCTTAATAACATTAATCACATGTTCAGACCATGTAATATAAAATGTAGTAGAGGACCCTATTTCTAATCTTTTTTTCTAAAGAAAAAATTAACAATTTTTTTTTTTTAATTCTTAAAAAATGAAGAAAAAATTAACAATAATTCAATGACAAATTCAAACATGGTAGTAGATGAGTTGGCAATTTCCTTTAGCAGAACAAGATGGTCAGTGTTGTAGATTAATAAAAGCTGTTGAACTTCTCAAGAATGTACGCACAGCTCAAGTAAAAAATTACATTAAAAAACCTGAAGTAAAAACTCCCTTGTTCATAATAGAAGCAAATCCTGCATCGTGCTCCAAGTATCTGCAAATTTTAGTTGCAGTTAGACATATCCAAAGCCCCTCTCCTGAAGTCATCTGGCAAATCACAGTAAATCACGTTGTCTAAATGTCTAATCCCCAGTCTGCTGCTGGATGCGAAAGGTCTCCTGAATATAACCAAGAAGGAGGCCTAATGCCCGTATTATTTTCAGGTTCCAGCTTGACCTGTTCCTTTCTCCGTTGCCCAAATCTACAATAAATAGCAGCGCTGCCGTGAAGCCTGGGTGAGGGAAAGCCTTTCCTCCGTGTGGGGCTGGAGTGTGGCAGTCGGGTGTACCAGCAGGGCAGGAGATAAAACCAGTCGCTGGAAATGACAGGTGCCAATCAAAGCTGCAAGCAAACGAGCTGGCCTGTCTGTTCAGGCTTCTGCAGTAGCTCACGGCTGTCTGCAAAGAATCCCTGCAGCAGAAAATTCGCGTATTTGGCTCTGGGCTGAATGTGTGAAATTCTTGCCAGGTTGGAGTCAATAGCTGTTTTTTTCCAGCACGGATTCTAAAACCGGTGGTATCCAGCCTCACATAGCAGTGAGCATGTGGGCAGACCCAAAGAAGGATCTAGAAAGCATCATACAAAGCCTTGGTTGTAGTGGGTGGTTGGGCATGTCTGTGCAGTGGTGGAAAACTGGAGCGAAGCTGCCATGGAGGTTCCCTCGTCTGCTCTCCATCCTGGGTGGCACGAGTGGTGGGGAAACCCATTAAGGCGTCTCTTCGTACATTTTTCTTATCTGTTGAAGTTGATTGTTTCACAGAGGAATAGTGTATTTATTTTGCAAGCAACTGGAATTTTTTTGCCTCTTTTTTTTTTGTTATTATTATTTTCTTTACCTCAGCGCAGTGAGAAGGATGCTTGGGGCATGGTGGCACATCCAGCAGGCTGGGACTTCTGTGGCAGTTTAATGGGCTGAAGGAAGAGGCAGCACTGACCCGCTATTAGGCTGTGTAAACGGACTCAGGGTTTGTTTTAGAAAACTTGCTCTCTTTTTCCCCTGTCTGCTCCCTTCTCTCCCCCCCGCAAACACAAACACATCATTCTCGCAAATGAAACTGTTTAATTTTAATAACTGGCCTAGAGCTAAAACTGACAGTGGGAGAGGAGCTGTTTGGTTAGCAGTTGCTGACAGCTGGAGTAAACTACCTGCTTTCTTGGAAGGGATGGACAGCCAGTTTGTTTGCTTTTGAGGGCACTTTGCTCCCTAAAGAAACAGCTCTCAACAACAACAAAAAATGACAGAAACTGGTAGCTTGGTGTTACTGACTGCTCTTTGTATGTAAGGCTCAAAGTATGACGGAGAAACACTGTGTGCAGATGTCCCTGGTCTTCATAGTTCAAGTCCTTCTGCTGTGAGCAATTCCTCATTGTGAAAGGTCACTGTCACCAGCGCCTTGGGAAAGACTCAGGGTCCCACTAAAAATAAGTTTCCTGTGATCAAAGTCCCTACCAGGCTGGTTTGACAACAGCTCTTTGATATAGCTAAATGGCCCAGGTTCTCAAAACCCTGCCTTGAAGTGATAAAGACTGGATGATTAAGTTAGATATTAAATAATTTTGCAATGACTAGTTTTACCTCTGGCTCCGTCAGAAAGTCAGCCTTCTTACTTTGCCAGTTCTCAGAAGAACGTGGCAGCACTCCCATTTCCTCTTCTCCTCCCTCAGGGCCTGCCACCCTTTTTATTTTTATTTTTTTTCCTCCCAGGGCCATTAGACAACATGCAGATTGTCGTTAATAGGGCCAGAACAATACTGCATTCCCAGTGGGATTGTTAGGGTCAAAGCTATCGTGTGCCAGCCCTTGCCGTAATACTAATTTTGGCCATGTCTTCCCCAAGGTTTGGAGGTCAGACAGAAGGGGACTGTGGAGCATGGACCCAAGCAGGACCTCTCTCTGCAGCCCCCCTGCCCTGCAGCGCGCTCTGACCGTGCTGTGCCTGGGGGCTCTTCTGACCCCCCCCAGCAAGGCTGGTGCGCTACAAGACACCAGCTCCTTGCTCTACTCCCCCATGTCCCCTCGTCAGGACCCCTCAGAGGAGATGGGTCCTCCCCTGGACCGTGACCTTGCAGACTGCTTCCCTCCCTCCCTTCCCCTGCTGCTCCAGAGAGGCACCTTTGCGCTTGAGAGAGAAGAAAGCACCATGTGGCTCATTTCGATGTGAGCTCCCCCTTGAAATATGGGGATCCCCGGTAGCAAAAGGGCGGCCGTGGGGCTGGGTTTGCCGAAGGGCAGCTGGCAGCCCTCCTCCACCCTGCGCTTTGGTGCAGAGTCTCCAGAGGACAGGGGCAGGTTGGGGGAGCTGTGGAAAGGATGCTCTGCCCCCCACGTCTCCCTCCTCAGCCCCAGACCCTTCCTCCTGGAAACCTTGAGAGTCCTCCGGTGCAGTGACGTGAGGGCAATGAATGTTTTAGTGTTAGCTCAATAAACTACATGGGCTGGCTGCCACAGCTCAAGGAACGGGGGGGTTGCCTTCAGACCTTGGCCTTGGACTAGTTTCTGTCTCTGCCTTTGCTTCAAAATCGTGGGATTTTGTCAATGGTGCTGTTGGGGAGGGGGATTAGGGTGTTTGCAAGGCTCCTTTTGTAACACATTTTACAGGGAGGTGGCTGAAACTATATTCAAAAGTTAATATAGAGACAAAAAAGAAAAGTACCTCCGACAATACCGACTGAAGTAAAAGTTGCTTACGCTGATTAATCTGTCAAGAGTGGGGTTGTGAGTTCCCTGTTTCTCCTACAAGACGTGCTGAGGGGCAGTTGCCCCTGCTGCCGGGCAGGGGCTGAAATCCCTGCCTTGCTTGCACTTTTGGAAATGGCAAATCCCTGGTGTCACGTCTTCACCCCAGGTTTTGGTGGGTGAACAAAATGAAAAAGGAATGCCAAGGTTTTTATAAAATATTTCAAGCAGTGGTTTGGGTATTTTTCTTCGGTTTTCCTCCTCTTTTTGACCTTGCCAGGAACTCTGCTAGCTCCCCAGTGCTGTGAACCCAGGTGTGCTCGCCTTTAAGAGGTAGCAGTAGCCTCCCTGAAGTCCCTGACTTAAAGGGAAGCAGGATGAGAGGGCTGAAGCAGAAAGTGAAACTCCGAAAACAAAAATGCAACAGAGCAGCCTTCTTTCCTTTTCCCAACTGAGCACAATGCAAAAGGTAAACAGTTGGCACAAATGACTAATGCGGGTTTGCCAGGGGGTTGATCAAAAACATGCCGAATTCAGCAGTATGTTTTGCACAAAGTTGAACGGGGTTTTGCATCAGACACGTAGCAAGGTAGGCAAGTATATTTTTTGAAAGAATACTTTCATTTAAAAAAATGTGGAAAATTCTCCTGTTCTACCTCCTACATGTTTCTATTGTCAAACAGTCACTGATCTTATTTTAGACTTGACCTTCGTGTTCTTTCCACAGCACGCAGGCTGAATGACATGTTATTCAAGTTCTCAGACAATATTATGATATATCTGCTTTTAAATTTAGCTTTAACTTTTATTCTCCTTATAAACAAACCCACCTAATGCAACCACCACCTATCCAGGGAAAGTATTTCCATTCCCCTCGGTTTAATTTGGACAAATTTGGCATGAAAACATTCAATAGTTCCATAATAACCTTTGCAACAGGATGCCTGCTGTGCTGACATGCAGGTCTAGAGCAACTTGTACCATGTGCCAGGAAATTGCATTCTTAAGAAAAATCTAGACATAAATTCTGAACAATCAACACTTAAATTTTGAGAAGTCTGGCAGCAAGCTGTTATCTGCCTCATGGGTTTTCACTTTAATAGCCTTTTACTTTCTGAGCTCTACCTCTCTGTCCTTTACGCAGGCTGTATGCCTCTGGCCCAAGTCGGCTGAGCTCTGTAAAGTGGAGAGAAGAGGGCAATTAGTTATTTCTCTCTTCTTGTTGCTGTGTGCCTGTGTGCTCCAGCACTGCACCCTGGCATGGCAGGGGGGTGATTTCTTACCAGAAAAAAGCAGAGCTTAGCTGGAAGTCACACACACAGGCGTTTAGCTCTCCGTGGGCATGCAGGCTAACAGGAGCTCGCCGGTCACAGTGCAGTTCAGCCTTTTCTCCCAGCCTGGAGAGCTGGAAAGGGGATGGGAAGGCATGAAGTACCACCAGACCCAGCTGTCCTAGGTCAGCCAAGGGTGTCCTTCACCCTGGGTCAAGACAGTTTGCTGAAATATGAGGGGACCGAAGTGTCGAGTGACTCCAGAGTGAGAAAAAGCTTTCCCTGCCTTGAAGTCTCTGAGCCCTTCGATCTTGATGCTCATCTCACTGGAAGGAGAGCAAGCAAACAGCATCATGTGGATGCCCATCTTCCAGAACTGCTGCCAGCTTGGCTGGAAGGCTCCATGGCTCTCAAATGTTCTGAAACCTGCACCGCTCCTACTTAAGGAAGCAACAGCATGGCTGGAAGACCTTTATGTGACTCTCTGCAAAGACCCCCTAGATGTGTGGTTTATGTTACATCAGCAAAAAAAAAAGGTGGTCGTAGACAGACACAAGGAGATTGCAAGAAAAACTGACAAAATACACACAGCTCCTTGGAAAAAAAGAAAAAAAGCCCTGTTTTTTATGATGAGTTCAGTAAAGCAACCAGCCAATTTAATC
Source organism: Pampusana beccarii (assembly GCA_013399365.1). Classification (NCBI taxonomy): domain Eukaryota; kingdom Metazoa; phylum Chordata; class Aves; order Columbiformes; family Columbidae; genus Pampusana; species Pampusana beccarii. The sequence goes on along the minus strand of VWYH01000673.1, from coordinate 85,981 downwards.
GGCAGAACATTAAATGGGATTCTATGAGGAGGCGGGGACAGGGAGGGGATGTTCCGTGGATATGAACTTGAAGTAAAATTAAGGGCTGCAAAACCGTGTGAACTAAACTCCATCAGGGAAGGCTTAGTAAAACTTGAGCCAGGAAAAATTATAGAGCTCTATAAATAGCTAAATTGAAAACTGAATGCATTTGTGTCTGTGTGGATGCACACATCTATCTATGAGGTCATGTGTGTAAAAGAAATACAGTAGTACTTCATGTGTTGGCGTTTTTTTAAGTAGCAGAAAATGTTTTCCTGATTTTTTTTTAATTTTTTCCTAGAGACGGTACGTTGTGTTCTGTCCTTAGGGCCAAAAACACAAAGCGCCTATTTTCATGAGGAATCCTACAGAAGGAGGAAGGGAAAGTATTATGCAGTGTAGCAAGGGTATAGTAGCCATTCCACAGTGATTACACATCCAAGCAAAACCTGCACTAGAAAACTCAATATATTAGAAGCGGAAAACAAGATCTGTGAAGTGTTTCCTATTCCCTCCCCACGCTTAATGACAACCAAGCAAGCAGGGAGGCGGTCATGGAGTTTGAGTTTAACCCTTTGTATTTGATAAGACAACTGTATTTCAGTTGCAGGCAGCAAGCATGTTATGTACACAACTAAACTGACGTCTTCCTCTGCTTATTAATTTTGCTCCCTCAAAACTTTCAGTTATTTTCAGTATGTTAAAATAGTCCAGACACAAACCAGAAGTGACTGGAAGCACTAAATAATGCAGTAGGCGTCCAGGGATTAAGGTAGCTGAAATTAATCCCAGCTTGAACGGCTCCTTAATTAAAGTACAAAATTGTTTTTTTGTTTTATACCAAGAATTTGTTATTCAAAGTCTGACCCCCCTGTTACCTTTTAATGCCTTTCATTCATCTGTGGTGGTCAAATGATGAATGAAATCAGTCTTTAAAAAAAAAAAAAAGCTCATTTTCATGCAGAATTCAGATGTATTCAAGAACCTGTACAGTTTTTAATTTAATTTAAGACCAAGACACAGTCTGGAGTGTAATGCCCTCATGCCACGAGGGAATCAAATTTGTATTCGAGTCTCCTTTGCCGGCTTGTTTAATCGTTTACGATAACATCAGTAGCTTGGTAAATGATGTAATGGGAGTTAAATCAGGATGACCAACATAAACATCTGTCAGTGCATGTGAACATTTGATGTATGACCCCAGGGCCCAGTGCAACAGTCAGTATCTTGGCAAACAGTCCTCGGACGTCAGCGTCACTCGAGGTTGCGGGATCGCGCGCTGGAGTGGATACGTGCCGTCTGCTCTGTGCCGTTCGCCAGTGACCGGGGACGTGATCTGGCTGGTTGGTGTCAGTGTGTTGCTTGGCAGCGCGTCCCCTCCAGTTACTCGCTGGGGGCAGAGCTCACCCCAGTGCTGAGGGTAAGGCAAGGCATCGGTCGGCGTTGCCGTGCTTCTCCCAGCGAGCCCCAGCTGGCGTTAAGGGATGTGTAGCCTCGCACTGGTCCTGCGGAGAGCCGGGAGGGTTTTACAGAGATGACGACTGATAAATCATTCTGGGTAGCCGCGTAGACTGAGATTCACCGTCCGATTTGTACCCGGAAAATCAGCCTTAGTGTTTTGTGACCTTAATATCAGAGGAATAATTTCCTAGGCTTGGATTGCACTGGTGTTATTTTTATTCAAAATCATCTCGTCATCGTGTTCTTGCATGGATTTGTAATTTTCTGAAAGCAAACTGGCTGGTGCGTCCATGTTCCTCATTTATATTTTTTAAATGAGACTCATATGGGAAGCTAGTAGTATTTAGTGTGGAGAAGCATGTAAATTATTGAACGTATATGCCCTCCACAGAAATGGACAGACAGACTCTGAAAAAAATGTGTTGCAGAAGAAGCACAGAGCACAGTGCCTGCTACGCTTTGGATTAAATTGTTCTTTGAAGCAAAGTCTTCAGTGTAAAGGTAGCACAGGTGAGAAATGCCTCAATGAGGGGTGCAGGTGGGGCAGGTGGCTCTGGCTCCTTTGTCACTGACAGAAGCCTCAGCCTGTCAGTGTCTGGACATGAAAACCATGGCTGGTCCCATGTGCCCATCTGCCCCGAGAGCAGCTTTCCTTTAACGTGTGGAGACACAGAAAAACCCATTCATGCTACTTCCTGGTTGTTTTTACGCAAAAAAATAGGCCTATTTAGCTGTTTTACTCTTTTTTTTAAACACTTGAAGGTACTGCACACTTAGAATTTACTTCAAAAGAAGTCTTTTATTGGTCTTGAGTAAATACATGAAGTTGCAAAACGTTGACATCTTATTGCCATGACTTTTCCAAAGAGACATGGCAGCATCTGTCTATTTTTATTATGAATACAATCAAGGTTCTGTTTGCAACAAGAAGGAATAAGTTATATATTCCAGAGTTATTAGGATTTTTTGAAGATGGAGTGGAAGCCTTTCAAGAATGTAACTTAAGCTCCTTTACTTCAAAATAAATGCATACAAAGAAATATAAACTAAAATGTTTTATCTCTTTAAAGATATATTACCCACTTTAAAAGAAAAAAATCATAATTATCTGGAAATATTCAAAAGTGCCAGAACAGCATATGGTTGTTCTACATAAGAATGAAGACTGAAGAAAGAAACCACCCCTCCTTCCCTCCAGACGTGTGCACGTGCACCACACATGCCCAATTTGTTTTGTACAAAGTTTTCTGTCAAGTGAATACTGTCATGTTCCCTGTTTAATCGGTTTCCTCTTGTATTTGTGTACTGTTTTATATAAAAGGAAATCTGCTTGTAAAGTCAGGCTTTTTAATAATTCATTCAGAAATTATTAGAGTTCAAGGGGAAAGTTGTTCCTTTAAATGACTGAGCCAAACAGGAAAAAAACCCCACGGGTATCAGAGAGTGAAATTCACTTCTGCCTGCATAATATAGTGTATATTTAAATTCCACATTCAGGCCTAAAAATTAGGTTTAAAGTGGAATGTCAGGAATTATCATCTCTGTTTGGGTGCTCCTTTCTCCTCCATTTGGATAGATTTTGTTTATTCTGGTTATTTTGAATCTTCAAAGATGCTTTCTTATGCAATAAGATAAGAAAGATGTGGGGGTTTGTTGTTGTTTTTGTTTGTTTGTTTGTAGGATTTTTTGTCTTTACGTATACTATGTCTTCCCAAAACAGGCTGAAAAATCCCATTTGGAATTTTTTTTTTTTTTTTTGCTAGCGGTGATTTTAGTCTTCTCTCTAGGCCGTGCTCTACCAAGAAGGCGGGGTGGGGGGGGGTAGCGCCAGGTGCGGCGGGGCATTTGCTCCAGGAGAGCTGCAGTGCCGATCGGCTGCCGTGCAGCCGCCAGTCAAACAAATGAAACGGTGCTGACCGATTTGGCGGTGTGACATTTGGAGGCTGCCGCGGGGATGGAGCGAGCAAGTTGGTGGGTGGGCAGGACACGGGACTGGCTGGGCTTCAGCCCTTTGGGTGATTGCCTGCGCCCTGGGAAAGTGCTTGCAGTGGTGGGTTTTTGTTGGTTTTTTTTTTTTTTAATTTCATGTTTTCCCTCCTTTCTCTTGTGCAATGAAACAACTACCAAGGGCCTGGATTCAACAATGTTAGACTCAAAACTTCCCTTTGAAATCCCTGTCAACGCTTCCCCAACATTCAGCTAAAGCTGTGAAACAACAGGGCGTGAAGACGCTGAAGCAGAGATGAGAGCCTGTGCATTGTACCGGCTCCAGTCTCCAGAAACGTCCATGTGGCCCCAGAAGGCCTCTTTGTATTAATAAGGACATTTCCTTTAACTGCTTTGCTTTCCAGAAGCAGCCTAACAAGCTGCGACCCACGTTTCCAGTATTTGCTGGGGGCTGTTTTTGCAAGCACTTCTCAGAGCTTGTGTGGTGAGACACAAACACCTTTCCGTTTTGGAGAGGTTCAGCTGGGGTCATCTGCACTTGCCTCATGCAAAGCTGTTTGTTTATGTATGGTTAGTGTGTTGGACCATCCTTGGGGATGCTGCTGTGACTCGCACTGTGTCTCTTGTCCTCCTGAAGCCACTCTTGAATGAGCAGAGTGTTGTCATCCAAGTCACTTGTGTGATGATACCACTTAGATGGTGGTTGAAGCCCAAAAGCTGATAGAGGCATGAAGAGGAATAAGGTAACACTTGTCAGGTAGCACTCTGTGGTCAGCAGATTCAAGGGTATTTATAGATCAATATTGCAGGTGTGGTCAGGAGCGTCTTGGCCACGGGAATACATAAAATCTTATTTCTTAAGGTGCAACAGCCTTAATCGAGGACCCTGGTGTCGTATGAGCTGGTTCAAGTCTAAGTTCCAGGCATCTAAGCATGGGAAGGAGTTTGATAAGTCCCAGAAGTGTAATTAGGGTGTATCTGCCATGTTGAAAAAGCTGTTGTTAGTGACAGAGGGACTCTGGACCCTGTGGGGTCCATGGCTTTCTTGGCGGAATGGGCAAGCGACAGCTGGCCGCGGCCTATAGGCAAATAAATAGTTCGATGCTAGGTACGGTACCAGTAGATGGTGCTGAAGAATGGATAGCACAGTTCCCAGGTTTTGTGAGGACCCATTAGGACTTCTTCTTGTGGGCATTTCACTGGCTTCTTGCATGCTGGTCTTTGTGTGGAGGTCATATCATCAACTGGGTGCAACCTGGGCCCTGAGGTCTGAGCCAAACAGGTTATTGAGTATATCACAACTTCAGTTTCTCCTGCTAAATTGAAGATGTTTCATGATTCAAAATCGTGCGTGTTGCTAGTATAACATTCCATCAAATAAGCATGCTCTGAAACTGCTTACTCACTGGCAGTAAACAGCATTATTTTAGTGGCTTATCATAACACCCAACAGCTGCTCATTTTCAGCGGAAGGCCAGTGTTTATCGGCCTCCTGCTATTGCCTCTCTGCTCTTCTATCATGCGCCGCTTTTGTCTCAGAAGGTCTGCAATCCTTGTGGGCGTGATCTCAGTCCCAGCGGACTCTCACTTGACCTTGGTACACTTTGAGTCAGACCCAAAGCCGTCTTTTTTCACATCAGGTTGTCCTAGTTGCTACAGGTCAGAAGTTATGGAGCATGTAACAGAGTAGGTCATTGCTATAGTGTTTTCCGTTTGAGGTAGGAAGCTGTACGAGAAAAAAAAAAGTAGAATTTGAAATTGTTTCATGAAAAATAGATTCTGTAGTTTACAAGTTCAGCTATGAGTGATTTTCCATTTTTTAGCTTTATATACTTTTAATGTTGAGTCTAAATTAGGCCACAGGAAAAGCATGGTCTATCTTCAAAGAAACAATTAGGCTGATTGTGTTCTTCAAATTCGTGGAAAACAGCTGTGGGTGTAGCAGTACCTCTCAAGATTTCTTCCATGCTCGGATACAAGATGTGGGTGCAAGCTGGATACTTCTTCTGTGTGGGAGCTTGGGGAGGCTTGGTAAAACCGGTTGGTGAAGTTACCAACAGAGCTGTAGAGCTGCAATGGTTGGACCTTTAGAGGTATGTGAGCCAGGGGAAGTGGACAGGAGGAAAGGCATCCTACATCCTCCTCATGCAACTATTTATTAATATTAAGCCTCACTGGATTTTCTTGGACAGAGACCACATTGCACAGATGCATGAATACGTTATTTTTCACTGCTACCTGCCCATTAAGAAAAGTTTCTTTAAGTACATAATTATAACTCCTTTGATTGAAATGTAACCCTACCCTTGTAAATGCAATCTATGGGAGGCATGTCTTGTACATTTATTACACATTCACAGACCTTTGTGGGATGTTTTGAAGGCAAGTGGATATGTGGCTAACTGCTGAATTAAGAAAGATCTTCAGAGAGGCAAGAGTAAGAAAAGTATTATCTTAAAATGTATGAATTGTTCAGTATGTCTTCCTGGTATTCTTTGTGCAATGTACTTTTAGAATTAGATTTAGAAAACACAAAGCTAATTTTCATGCACTTGTTTGCATGTTAACTTTGGCACATGAAGACTGAACTTATATGGAATATTAATTGCTTTTTTTCCATGTGACTGTACAATTTTTGTGTGTGAGAAGGCATATTCATGAGGGACCATGTGTACACAGAGGGATAGGCCGTGGAAATCACTAGCGATTTGGTTGTATCCAAGTTGGAAGGTGGTATCACAGGGAGAGCTCCACAGAAGCTCTTTGGGAAACCTGTGGTGGTTCTGCCAGCAAAAACTCCGCTCTTCGATATGTAAGGTTTTGTAGTGAGCATTCTTCTGATTTCCTATCAGCTTTTTACATAGCTCGTCCAGGACAGTTAGTTAACCTCCACTGTTCATATTTGGTACCCAGTGACCTGCCTGTACGTGACTAACATATCTCACTAGTCCATAGCCTGAAGTTTTTGATGACTCAAATTTCCCAGGATTTCTCTACTCACATGTTATTCAGAAACAGGTATAGAGGAGCAGCTATTTCTGAATGAGGCTGTGAACCAGTAGTCTTTGTTCTTTCTTTTTGGAAAGAGGCGGCATTGCTTCTGAGTAGTCTTTAGTGTATTGCAGTGTTGGTTTTTGCTGAAGAGGAACAACATGCTCTTACTGCAGAGCAAGACTGGGAACTCATGGAAGAATTCAGATATAGCTGCTCTTCAGTAATCCCACGTAAAGCCGAGCTCTGTTCTTTCAGTGGGCTCTGTGGATGTGCTGCAGGGCTTGGTTTGGGGCTTCTGAAGACCTGTCTTCACAGTTTATGTTACTCAGTGTTTGTCTGAATGGTGGCTTCAGAAACATTTAACTTGGCAGGCAAACTGAACAAGCTTTGTTTAAAGAACCAAACAGGTACAGGAGGCTATTTGATGTTTGGAATTCTCAACAAACAACGGTGAATATATATTTTCAGCAAAATCTTTGTAAGTTTCCTACTGCTTCGAAGTACAAATTCAGACATCAGAGTTGGTTTGAGAGTATTAAATGTACAGGGGTACAAGTGAGGTGCTGCAGTTTGGTTTGGGCAGGCAGCTATTTGCTGGCTTGCCAGTGGTAACAGAAGCAATAGCTGGGCCTTGCAAAAACATGTATTTCTCTTCTTCTTGGAAGCTCCAGCCCTTTCAGCAAATAAAAAAAAATTAGCAAAGATCTCAGTTGTTTTGGTTGTACTGATTTCATTGGCACCTGGAAGTGGAATGCCTTAAAACTTAAAACCTCTCCAGTCTCCCTTCCAGCACAGGCCAGTTGGTGTTTCTGAAAGAGGCTCTCTTCATGTCTGTCCCTGGACAGGTCCTGTAGCCCATCTTCTGTTTTAAAGCCAAAAAAGCACAGGAAGCCATTCATTCTACCTAATTTTCATTATACCTTCCTTCTGGCCGGGCTGTGATGCCTTTGCAGATGCTGAGGACTGTGGGGGCTACTGGAGAGCAGCTGCTGAGCCTCCCCAAAGCTGCTCGCTCCAGCCCCAGGCCTCAGCAATGGTCAGACCCTGGAGGCTACATTTGTGCCCCAAAAGTCAAGAANTCCCCAGCATATGCCAATATTTCAGTAGAGTACTTTGCATTACTCTTTTTGTATTTGGGTTTGCAAGTTACTGAGATTTAGGAAGCCTTCTTTTTTATTGTTGCCTCTCTCACTTTCGCATGACTTTTTGTTGAAGGCCTGAGCACTTCTTAGGCAGAGTGTTAGATTCAACATTCCTTTTAAATTAAATGTACTGGTGTGACCTAATCAGATGCTGGCTGGTTGACCACAGGAATGGGAACCATGATACTCTATAATCTAGTTTAACGTTAATTCACTCTTTGACCTTAGGCAAACAGCTTAGTTGCTTCAAAGTGGAGATGATAATTCCTTTGAAATGTTGACAGAAAATTGAATAAATAAGCAAATTTTACTCTCTGTGGGTCAGGCAGTTTTATTTTCAAAGGGACTTCAGAGCTTCCATTCTTTCAAATTACTTTGGAGTCAAGGGATGTAGCACAGGCTACTGGATCAGCAAGGACTTATGGTGTTTTCCAAAACTGACGCACATACCTCAGCTTTCTGTTTTGTGTGCGTTTTTTGTTGGTAGTGGTTTTGCTATGGAGCGAGGGACTCATGCCTTGCCTCCAATGGCCATGGCGTTCGCCATCTTACACCTGGTGGCACATAGACACTAGACGGATGGACATCTCACTTCCCCTTCAGGCAGAAATGTGACACTCAATTTCATGATCTTTTTAGTTTTGAAATAGTGTGCCTTTGTACTAAATAATGAGACTAATGAACTCAGCTCTGTAGGGTTAAGTGCAGCAGTGGCTTCATTTGCTGCCAGTGCATTCGCCTCTCTGGCTTTGCCTGAAATTTCCTGTGAAACCCAGAGCAGTCCACTTGCTGTTTAACATCCCAGTGACAAAACACCTCATGACAGCAGAGCAACCCTTCCAGTTTTTAATTTCTCAATTGTGTTTTTTAAACTTTGAAGTGCCATTTATTTTGACACCTGGTATTTTTCAGGCCATAGGTTTGTTGGGGTTTTTTTTGGTGAGAATAGCATTAATGTGTATTAAAGGCAGAAAAGCCTGAAGAAATTGTTAGAAACTATTCCCAGAATGTAAATAATTTCCTAAATTTTGAGCTCTACAAGTCTGATGTGTTTTAAATGGCCTTCCAGACTGCGAAATGAAACTCAGCATGGCATTTAACCAACAGTTTACAGAGGTGCTCGTTATTCCACTTGGCTATATTTAGGAGTCCAGGAAACAACAATGACAAAAAAAAAATAGCGAAACATTCTTGCAAAAAAAAATTAAAGGAACAGTTTCAGCTGTAAAACTGATGTCTACAGCAAAAACCACAGCTGCTGAATGTTACCAAATCATAATAATTGTGACAGAGTTACATCCCGATCTTTCATTAAGACATCTTCACCCGTGTGGAGGCCTCTTGATTTAAACAGGACTCCACAGCAGCAGGGGGTTCGTGTTAGAGGATCCTGGTAAACTGGACTGCTTGTGTAAATCAAGGCTTATTTTTGCAGTCCAAAGGGCAAAAAAGTCATATGAGGGGAGCGCGATGCAAGACGTGAAGAAACCTTTATACAGAGGCTCCACACTGGTAAGGTCTGAGCTTGATGCTGTGCTCCACTTCGAATAAAAAAGCAGTGGACCAAGCTGAGAGGGAGTCCAGAGGACTCCTCTGTGGCCTGAGGAGCATTGCCCACAAGGAAAGTCAGAGCAAACACTGCTTGTTCGGTCTGTGAAAGAGTGCAGGAGGCTAAGGAACGGCAGGAATAGTCTTCAAATGAGGAAAAAGCAGCCGCAGAGCCTGAAGCGGGTAGGACGAGAGCAGAAGTGTCAAAAATGAGGTAGGCATAGTTCAGGGACCACCTCTAGCTTAATGAAATTTGTGCAGTCACTTAGTAAAGATGAGACAGTACAATTGACGTAGGTAAGTGGGCATAATTAGTCCCTCTCCAGCAAATAAAGTAGGTAAAGTAACGTAAGCTGATATTTTGCACTCTGCCTTACGAAGTGATGTAACTTTTACCAACCTTTAAAATACTGATTGTGAATGAGTCAGTGTTTCTCAAGGGCTTTGGTCAGCTGTTCCCATTTACTGGTCTGGAATCTCACTTTTATCATCCAGTCTCCCTGAGCTTCCCCTCATGTGTTTAAAACCAACTTTACAATCATTACACTGTCATAATAACGAGGTTGGAAATCCACTGTGGTAGATGCTACTTAAATATACAGGGAGGCAGAGTTACCTGCTTTTGCAGGTCTGTGGTTGAATTGTTTTCCTGCTACGGTATGGTTCATTAGGGCTGTGATTTCTCATCATGGCACTTTTATAAACCTGGCATAAATGCAGTTTTATCATTAAAATGGTAGGTTTTTTTGCTGCAAGAAAGTGCTAGAGAGCATATTGATGCAAGCTTTCTTCTTTTAATCCCCACCCTCCCCCAGGACAAATGGCATTTGCACCTCCCGAGCTCGCCTATGCGATTAAGCTCTCGCAGTTAGGCCAGGCAGCTATTCCTAGTGCCGACCTGGGCTCAGCCTGGGCTGCTGTAAACACAAGATGTGTGGCAGATTGGAGGGCACCCCCTTGAACAGGAGCATCAGTGGGTGCAGGCTGGGCACAGACACCACATTGTTAGGAAGGGGAGGGAGCTGTTCGCGCAGGGCTGGTCTCAACATCCTCTGGCCGTGCCAAAGGGAGAGCCTGGGAATGACTGTGTTAAAGGGTGGGTTGACATTTAGCTCTTGTGTTTCTCCTCTAAGAGTTTTGCAGCTATCCAACAGTGATTCTTCGATGGGCAAAACGCCCCCTTTGCCCTCCTCTTGGGCAGGTAGCAAAGTCGTTTTATGACCAGACATCCTCTTTTGCCCGTTCTCCCTCCCACCCTCAGCCCCTCACCATAAGCAGGTCGACAGCAGTGGTCAGAGGCACCCCTAATGAGGTCCCTAGCTGCTCACTGGGCTGATTTGGTTGTAGTTTTTAATAATGCGAGGTTATTTTGTTAGCAGCTCTACTTTCCAAGTCTTTTCCCCCTTCCAGCACCCCTAGGTACAGCTCTACTGGATCAGTTACCATCTGCTCCAGTGTTTGCATTTAGCCTGCAGGGCTTGTGATCTCAGATATATTTCCTGTAAATGGGATCTCTCATGCCAGGCCTGTCACACAATAGATATATAATTGGATAAAACCTAAACTGAAAACAACAAACAAAAAGAAGAAAACTACGTGTTGTGCCATACACAGCGCGTGAGGCTGTCCAAAATGGGATACGCTCCTTGTTTACGTCTGAAGCTGCTCTCTTGTGTCTTTTTTATTCCCCTTTGCTGTTTAACAAGATCAAATTAATGTAATAACTAAATTCCGTGGTGCATTTTCCCCCGCTTAATATCTGACTCGAGCAGCTCACAGCGTGCAAGCACAACAGCCTTAGCACCACAACATATGCATTCGCTGCGTTTTAAATCTTGATCCTGGTCTCGGGTACCAGGTGGAGCCCACGTGGAGGTCGCAAATCTTCCTCCATGGGTTGGCCGCATGCAGCAGTTCTTGTTTGACGGCAGGAGGATGATGCACGGCCCGAGAGCAAGGCTGGGGCCAAGGAGATAGAGCAGCCAAACCGCAGGCTGCCCATCTCCTGGTTAGCAAGAGGAAGGGTGAACATGGCAAATAATGCATCACTGGTCCTTGTGAAGGAAAAAGAAATGCGAAATTTCTTTAAAACCTTTAAACCCAGATTGAAGGCCGCCTGAGCAGGGGTGCAGATTTGTGCAAGACGCATGCTGCCCTTTGGGACAGCTCGCCTTTGGGACCTGCCCGCCTTTCTGCAAGAAGGTGGAGGTGACAAAAAACATCTGATATGATGAATCCACACCTAAACGTAGAAAAAAACCCTAAAATGGTTAGATAAATCAGAAGTTGATCACTGTGATTTTCCCCTTGCTCATACTGTGAATTTTCTTCATCATCACTGCAAGAACAAATTGTGTGAGTTGTGTCTATGCTGTTATTCTAGTAGTAGTGAGCTTACAAATACATTTTCTGTTTTGTTGAAGGGACTGCAAATGCTGTACACTAGTCATAGCTTGCAAAAGCTGCTCAGAAGTGCACTGCAGAACATCAAAAAAGGAATTCAGGTTCAGTCAAGACCAGTAATTGATTTTTATACTTAAAAAACCAAACATCCACCACCCACCCCCTAACCAAACAAAAACCAAAACAAAGAAACAAACCAAATATCAAACCAAAAACAAACAAACAAAAAGCTGTTCATCTGTCTCTGGAAGATTTTTTAAAAAGCCCAGAGTTTGGATTTGATTGCCCTACCTAAAGTGATAACAGTAATCCTGATAAAGGGGCTGATTTGTAAATTTTTCCCAACAGACAATGCCGCGATGTTATACCAACTTAGGCTTATTTATGGTAAATGTAGTCTAAAGCCCCAGAAATATAAACCTTGAATCCTTTTAAATTCCAACATAAAAGGATTACATTTTATCAATGTAGCCTATCTCCTAGCACTCTGCTTTTTTTCTTTTTATGAACCCGCAAAATGTGCTTTTTGTCCTTTTTTTTTTCTTTGACCAAAGCTAGCCATTTCTAAATCAAGAATAAAATCCTAGTGCCATTTTTAGCAATGGGCTATTTTATTGATTTCCACAATGTCAGCATTCCATCAATAATGGTTCAATATAGGCCCATAAATTCACCCTTCCTAAAAGAAAGCAGCTTGATCTTTCCTAGCAGCTTCCACTTGCCTTTGACTTGGTCTGTAGGTTTAGTAGTTCAAAAAAAAATCAGGTTTGATGAGCCTTAAAGAAACAAATAAACCAAGCCAGAAGCAATCAAAAATACATGCGAGTTCATAAAAAGTGAGCCTTGGTTTCTTTGTCTAGAAGATTAACACTTCCTCAGGAGGGCTGTAATAGGATTGAGCCTTCCCCGTGGTACTTCAAAGACGTGCTCCTGAAGACTTTTACTGAGTAACTTACAGTAGCAGTGGAAGTTTTGACTTTGCTTTTCTTCATGGTTTCTTTCAAGACTTTGGGGAAGATCTGAACGGAGGATCATGTTGCTCTTCCTCCTTATTTTTTTATCCCCCAAACATTTATTTCTTTTGTATGGAAATTTTTATCCTTAAAGAAAAAAATCTAAGTTCCGTAACAGCTGGAGATTTTTTAGCATAAATTTCTGTCTCTTCCATGTTACTACTTCAGTTCTTTGACATGCCATGTTCTTGCATTTAATGCTGTATATTAAAATACCTTTTTTTTTTTTTTTTAATTCGAAGAGACCCACAACATGTATTTTTGTTACATCCACAGTGCTGTCGTTCTTTCTCCAGGAGAACACACTGTAAACTTTGATTTCCCAGGCACTTTATACGGGGTAGTGAATTTGGCTCTTGCTGTTCGTGTGTCATGGTAATGCGCTGTCTCCTTTTATCCATGCTTGGGCTCTTTTCCCCACGCCTGTTCAGATGGTTAGGCTGCTTTCCATAGCGGTGGAAACCTTGAAAGGCTTGAAACTTTGGAGCCTGTGTCCTGCTTAAATGCCTGCAATTGCCTTTTCTGGATCTGGCCATGAGTTGATGTGCCTGGGGTCGGGCAGGGAGCAGAGAATCAGACCCAGATATGTGCAATCTTTGGCCAGCTGGCTGAATTACAGGACGAAACTCCCTCTGTATGCCCCTCAGAGACATCAGGGAAAGAACCAGAAAGTCCCCAAGCATCTTGCTCATTTAGTTCTTGTTCTTTCTGTGACAAGTTTTTCTCTTGTACTGATGAAAATCAATGGGATTAGATGGGGCACACCACTTATGATTTAATTTTTCACTTCAAATGTGCTGTCAACCTCTGTAATTCTATTGCCAGGATTTCTCATAAAGCATCTTGCTATGTTAGTTAATACATTTAAATCTACTTAAAAAGCTTCGAGAGAGAGAGAGCAAATGGAGCCCTGCTTAACATTCCTTATTAGCTTGCTTAGGGGGGGAAAAAACGGTTGTTCTTGCCATATTGGCTTACAAAGGGAGTTGCATTCTTACTCCGTGTACTTTGCTAATTTGTAATCTTTCGCTCTAACTAGCTTGTTTCCATCTTCTAGAAATTCGGTCATTTTAGTATCTGCCTTGACTAATAATGCGGTGTAGCAGTGCAATTTTGATGACCACAAATAAGCAAGCAAAAGTTGCCCGCTAATTCTGGTAGTCGGATGTACCCAAACAGAAATTTCCCACCTGCCACGCAACGTTCACCTAAACCCCAGCAAAGCAGCCCCCTCTGCCCAGCCTCTGGGCCCGCTTGTCGCCTAAGTGATTGCCAAAAAACATTAAATAAGCTGTGGAAAGTACCCTTCGCTGCCACTTCTCGCATTACTAAGTGGTGCACAAGGGCTGCAGCCGCGGGGCGAATAGTCCCAAAGTTTCCCAGCATGGCTGAAGGGCGGTGGGACTTGGCACTGGGGGCTTTTTGGGGTAGCTGGGTGGGACGGGACCCTGTTCTGGTCCTCACCCGAGGAGAAGGGGGTGGTGGGTGCCTGGGGTGGCCCTGCTCTGGTCAGTACCCAGGGCTGTTGCTGGTGACACTGCCCAGGTGTGACCCAGCGTGCAGCCATGGCCCGTCTGACCAAGGGGGAACGGGTGGTGTGTCATTGACTTCTTTCATATCGGGATTGCGCTCCTGGCTTATTGCAATCCTGTAAATTATGCCTTTGCTTGCTATAAATTAACCACTGTATTAAGTGCAAAGTCCAGAAATAAAAGGGCATAAATAGTTGCATTTGAAAGCTGTATCATCGTCTGTAGATGTTTAAGTGGGGATTTTATCCTTTAGATTAGGAATACCACTTATCTCATCCTTCTGGTTATTTTCACTGCCCTTCTAACTTGGAGATAAATATCCCTTAATGGGTTTTTTATGTGTTTTATTTCTTTTTCCATGATGATCAGATCAGTTCTAACTGAAAACGAAGCCAATTATCAAGAACAATAAATAAAAAAGAAGTGTGCGTTGCTCCTTCTGCACTGGAAGAAAGAACAGTAAGTTGAGACAAAACAAATTTGGTTGCCAAGCCCAAGTACCAAAGACAACAAGGAGAACTCGGGCCCCATCCTAATTAAAGAGATCTAAACACAATGAAAACATATTGTACTGATGTCATATGTTAAAATATTTATAATTGCACAAAAAGGAATTGCAGCCCATTGAAAACATTTACAGAGCTCGCCATTTCTGTCAGCTAGAGAGAAGAGCGACTGAAAAGGACTGCTTTTGTTCAAGCGTGAAAGTTTTGCTCTTCAGGTTTCTCCTGTGAGGTCCAACATTACCTTGCCACTTTGTCTTATTGCTTGCTAAGATAAACGGAGAGCACTGCTGACGTCCTGTCTGAAGACAGGAGATGGTATCTGTCAGGAATTGCCATTTCCCCCGGGTATTGCGTTGCGACCGGCTCTGCTGGAATAGTTTCAGCTGCCAGGAAGCCATCTGCAACGTGAGGGCCCTTCCTATTGATCCAGCATGCCGGATCGTGTATGGGAGGGCCGGGGGCTCCCAAAAGGAGAGGAGGAGGCAAAGGAGAGAAGGGCAGATAACGTTCCCCAGGCTTGAGATTCGGTTTGGCAAAGAGAAATGCTTTTCCCTGCATGCTGCAGGGAAATAGCGGGGGAAGCCGATGTGCTGGAAATCACGGTCCCTTTCAGCAAAACCAGAGAGGCAATGGGAAGATCCACAGCCATATGTATAGACATCTTGAAAACGCTTGCAAGTCAGGCTGAACCAATTTTCCAAAGCTGTGTGCAGCAGGGAGTGGGGGCAGAAGGCATAGGAGGCTCGCGATGCTCCAGAGTCCGCTGCCTAAGCGTGAATCCACCTGTGCATGTTGCATGAACAAGATCCCCAGTATATGTTCCCACAGAAGCATATTGCAGATGTGCTCACTTAAGTACTTTCTGTAGTATAAAAATAGGTTTTTGGCTGCACATCATGTACTCATTGGAGTAGGAACTTTTCAAATGCAGCTTAATTTAATATCTTCCTTGTTTGTGTTTATGTGTCTTGGTATTGATTTCCATGTTTTTCTTCCTCAGTGCTGGTGCGGTCCTTTTGTAAGTAAAACTAATGCAAGCACCATTCTAAGTTTCTCTAATATTGAAGACCTCTATGGCAATGTGCAGACATGCTGAGGTTTCTTATTAACATATCGAAGAAGGGCATTTATTAGTTACTTATTTAATTAGGTATTTATGTGACACCAGAAAGCTGATTGGAATGTGAAATATCTAAAGCACCGTTTTAGTGAAATAAGAGTATCTCTGTTCAGCTAGTTAATATCTACCTATTATATGACAAACAGACTTGCAAATCGTACAACAGAGGTAAAATGAGGTTACCTCTCTGAAATTCTTAATGAGCCAAGACATGCTATTGCACTTCTGTACGTTTTTGCTATAATTGGAAAAATTGACACTCTTTGTCAGAAAGAGATTGATAGCACTGCAAGGCTTCAGGAAAGAACAAAAGCAGGCTAGTGGAGGAGTGCTGAAAAGACTTGTATGAGGAAAGATGCCTGTTGTTTTTCTGAGTGGCTGTGGGTCACAGTGGGGGGAAGCAGACAATCCCGCGCTCGCCCCACTTGCTAACCTGCCAATGGCAGCTTGAAGGTTAAGCCAGTTCCAGTCCAAAGTCTATGCACATGGGGGAGCGCGAGGCTGTCCCCGAGGTGATGCACTTGCTGGGAAGATGGAGATGGTGGCTGGAGTAAGGTGCCTTGCTAACGGAGCTGTGTGGCTTTCCAGCAGCGTGAGGGCAGTTCGGCTCATGGGCGGCCAGATGGAGCGACTCTTGGTAAGCAGGGCTGGGGTGATGAAGACTGATGGCAAGAGCTTGGTGGAGGCAGAATGCCGCTGAAAAAGCAAAGATTTAGATTAAGTGCCAAGGGAATCTTTTTCCAGTAGGTTAAGAGGTTTTAGGGTTTGCACTTGTCTCCTGAGGGAAGTGAAAGGTGGCAAACCATTTACAGAACCGGAGCCGGGATAGCTCTCCTAAAGCCAGACAAAAGTGATACCCGGGTGAAAAACCTTCTGGGGAGGGGAGGGATGGCTGACTGCTTTAGCCTCCAAAGAAAACCCTCTCCACCCCTCAGGCTGGTGGTTCTCCACCTGTGGCATATGACCGTCTCATGCTCAGAAGCAGCGACCGGATTTGTGGGTACCTGCTAGCTTTTGTCTTTATCTCTTGATACTGCCAGCATCAAGGGCGCACAGCCAGAGCCCTTCAATGGCTTGTTTCTCGGTGCTTCCCAACCCAGGTTTTCTAGCCTTGCTCCTAAAAGGATGGTGCTAGCGTTTGCTTTCCAAGAGGTCAGCCCACCGCCCATGCATGTCTCTTTACTAGAGCAACGCGACTGCTAGCCTTACCCATTGAAGCAGACGTTAGCTTGCCCTTCTGCTGCAAAGCTCTGTTCTCTATTTACTCCTACAACAACTCAATTAGTTTGATGGAAATGAGATGTCAAAATGCCCTAGGCTTCAGTGACTTACCCAATGTCACTCAAAAAGCTTTGGCAGAGCGCTGCCTCCTGAAATCTGCATGCCTTCTGGCAATGGGCTATTTCTCCTCCTTACCCTCAGAGACAACTAGGGTGAGTGAAAGTCTGAGGCATTCAAAGGACAGTTAAAAAAATATCACTTGTTTATTTAACTTTCTAACAATTTAGTCAATATCCTATTATTCTTAGGAAGTTTAGATACAGCTCTATTTTTTTTTTCTTTTCGTTAATTCAGCTTGACACACGCACTCCTGAGGTCAGTCCTTTTACACAAAGCTTCAGCCTTGGCAAGATAAATCTAGACTAACAGAGAAGAAATATATTTCTATGATTTGTTTAATACAGTATGGACATATTCCTACAGTTCAGTGGTTAGCAATTTAAGCTTACTATGGACATAATTTGACTATGGGGAAAAAAACCTCTCACTTATCTTCAAATACTGCATGAGACTTGCCTAGCTGACGGATTACAGGGCAGGTTTTAAAGTGGACATGAAAAGAATGCCAAATTCAGCTTTCCTGGCAATAATTGCCGTAGAAAGAAGCAGGATTAGAGCAGCTGGAATAAAAAGTCAAGCACTAAAAGAAAAATGCTAATTACCGGTTTCTCTAATCATGCAAAATGAATGTTTTATGACATTTTAATATGATGCTTTTAGCCTTTCCCACTTCGTCAGTGCCAGCATCTTCTGAGCAGCTCAGGGATGCTATAATTATGTGCTCGAAGCGTTCAGCTGCTTTGTGCCTTACCTGACTGATTCAAACTGAGCTGGAGACATGATATTCTGACTCAGTACTGCACAAACCACCACTCATTGGGAGGCAGAAATGAGGACGCCAAAACAGAAACCCCTCGCACTTACTATAAACTTTTGGAAGGGGATTTCTTGTGGAAACCGAAGCTTGAGATCTAGAGAAGAGCTTTACATCTGAGGTGTCTCAACACGGTAAGGTATCTGAATGCAGGCTTTCAATATAGCTTATTAAAAAGATATGGCCTGGTCACAGTGTGTGGATATAAATTTAGACCTCAACAAAGCTCAGGACCATTGGATCGCAGCTTTGGGGCCAACCCTACACCCTCAATGAGATGAAAACCCTTTACGTATTTATTAAAATAAATTTGCCTGCCATCAGCCCCTAGCCATCTTTGGTTTAGAGACAGTTGATTATAGATCAGTGTTTGAAAGGGGAGCACTCATCTACCATTTTCTTATCTTAAGGCTTAAAATTTTCCTAAGGTCAACATTAGTTCTATATTGATGCCTAATTTAGATGGTGAGATTGGCTTATTTACAGACTGACTTGGGTGCACTACCATTGAAATTAAATCTGCAGTTTAATTTCCATTTTAATCTGTTTCTTCATCAGAGAAAATCATTATTTCTAGGTAATGCTCTGCAGGAGGAGAAGGCTGCCGTTTCTATTTCAGCATTGCACCTCAGGGGCGTGCCACAGGATTTGGACTTAATGCATCTCTGTGTAGTTGCGTATTTCCTACATTTATGCATGTATTCGATTATTAAATAGTATGGCAAAGTAAGGGGAAAATACTATTATTTCAAGTGGATGGTGCAGACCGTATACAACTGTTTTCCACCCTACCCCCATCAGGACGTGAAACAGCTGGTGTGTCTCTCCAGAGACTAATGTGCTGTCTCTAGCTCCATTTTGCCTTCGTAAGCCTCAGGCATTGCTCCGTAAGTGCACTCCAGGAATGAAATTAATTTACAAGCTGAGGAATACGCTGGTTCTCCTTACGGGTCTCAGATAGGACGGCTGCTGTATGGTTGTGAGGGTAACGCTCATGTTGCTGTCGAGACTAACGAGCATCTTCCCAGGGGAGTCAGCACATTGGCCGGGGCAAAGGCGGCCTTGCAGCCTGCACCCTGGTCTGCCCCTGTCGTTTTGGGTCCCAGTAATGTTAGCTCACTAGTGGGGTTACTGCCAGATAGTTCAAGTTATGCCTCGCCTTGTCTTGACCTTCTGTTCCTGCCATGCACATGTTTCTTGATACGCCAGTTTAGTTCATCTAAATCATGCCCATCCGTACTTAAAACCAAATAGTTTTAGACTGTCTTGCTGGAAAATGACTGCTTATGGAACCTAGCTCGTGTTTGCCCGCATAGAAAATGCAGCCAGTGTCTGTCTTTGAATCAGCTCAAGCCCCAGGCCCAAATACACACTAGCTGGCCTTAACCAGCTAATAAGAACAATCCAAAATGAACCATGTTTTTTTTTTGTTCATGTCAATAATAGCCGTGTCAGTTGTAGCTGCTGCAGGAGCTCAGTGGTTCCTCCTTTCCCCCCACTTTTGCCAAGTCCCCCCCTTCTCCAGGGTGTATGTTTAGGTGTGCTGCTGCAGTTCTTCATCCCTGACGGCCCTGGCATCCTCGTCTGCCTTCCCGCATTGAGGTTCATCAACATACACATTTAGTGCCCACCCTCATTAGCACTGAAAGAAACCAGAACTTCTCTCCCGCCTTCAGCCGGAGCGGGATTTGTCTTTGCAGCAAGACCATGGTAAGATCTGGTCTTGACAGCCTCACGGAGGCTCAGCACATGGGCATAATTGGGAAGTAGGGAAGTATCTCACCTCATACTGTATTACTCTATTAAAATAAGATTTTTGACACAATTTGGACCTTACGTTTCAATGTTCTGGGTACCTATAATCCTGGTGACATCCGCTGTTGACTGACTCGTCTCCGTTTGAGGCTGTCCTACTGCTTACCATTACGCAGCCAGCCCAGCATCTTGTGTAATCAGTTCACCCCTGCGCGTCCAAAGTTTATTTTTCTGTTTCTACGTTTGTTGCTAGGAATATTTGCTATATCTTGCCTTACATCCCTCCCAGTGAAATGCCACTCACAGACAGGTTGTGTGTTCGACACGAAAGCTGGACACCTGCACGGAGAGGAAGAGCACTGGCCCTGCTGCATGCCGGTATTAGAAACCCAGTGGTCAAATGGCAGCGTTCAGATTAGAAAAGCAACTTTTAAACAGCTTCAAAGTATAATTCATATCACAGTGCAGGAATGCCGAAGGCTTTTTGATTTTTGTCGTCATGGACTTAAAGGTGAAGGGCTTTTATTTTTTTTTTTTTTTGGTAGTTTCTTAAATCCCCTGAGAAAAGGTAACTATAACAATAAGGGAGCAGATGCGTGGGAGTAAATGCAGCTGTAACTGAATCCAGACGCTCTTCTGTATGTAGGGACATGAAGGGAATGTTCCAATAAAATTCACGTAATAAAAATGTGAGCCCTTTTTTTTTTTTTCTTGCTTAAACTTGGATTCACATGTGTAGAATTCTTGTGGACTTTGATGTGGATTGACATTAGCACCATACAAAACCAGGCTGGGAGAAAGATTTTTAACAGGCGTGGGGTACTGGAAGGTAAATGATCTACAGAGACCCGCAAATTTCAATAGAAAAACACTCGCCCAATTTAAGAGTTTAGCAAGCCAGATACTTAAGTGATGCAGTCACCCTAGTAGGATGAACTGGCTGGTCTAGTAAAGGGTTTCTCAAGCGTTCTGAAGGTGGGACTCCCTTTTGGCTCAGCTGTTTCCATGCCACCCTGAAAGCCCTGCAGAAGCAGCTTCTGGGGGAGAAGGGAGAAAGGCAGGGTGAGCTGTGGCCACAGGCTGGAGCTGCTCACACCTCCAGCCGGCCTGGAGAACGGCGACTAGAGGAGGTGAGCGGTGCCCTGCTGAAGGTAAAGGCTCCTGCTTGTAGCTGTTCACCCTCCTCTGCTCTGAAAAAGAAGTTTCTCGTGGTTGTTGCTGCCCTCTTGACACTTGCTGTCCCCTCACCTTCCTTTGAGCTGCCCAGGTTCATGACCAACAGCGTGAGCAGCTCTCTTTCTTCTAGGCGAAAGGAAAGCATAGAGCGGCAGGGTAAGCCATCCACTCCTCCTTGTTTTCCTGTAGTTGAGCTAGCTCTGTGCTGAATTAATTTTTTATCTGACAACTTACATTGCACAGTAGTGTATTTTGTTCTTGCCCCACGCATGCTTCCGAACGCAGGCAGTACCAGACATTTCAGCGTGGCCAAAAGCGCCTTCCGTCTGCCTCACAGCAGCTGGAATCCGCTTTGTATACAAAAACAATTTCATTGAATGCACACAAACCCTCTTTGCTCTCGTGCTTGTGTTCCTCTTTGCCGAGATGCAGCGGGAACAGTGCGGCGTTGTCCTGGCAGGACATCTGTAGGGCTTCACTTCTTCCTTCACATCATGTCCTTCCCCATCATAGCCCCCGCACTGGGGGGGGAACAGGAGCCTTTCACCACAAAACATCGCTCTCTGTTTCTAATCAGCCCGTTCAGTCATTATTTGTGAAGTGTGGACTCGTTAAGGCGCAAGATGAATTGTCTGCAGGGCGCAGCATCAATCGAGCAGGCAGAACTTGGTGCGTTTACTGGGACACTGGGTACCCATATAAGGCTCTGCTACTAGTCTGCCTCTGACATAATAGTATTGGATTAGTCAGAATTCCATCAAGCATCAGTTTGCATAACAATTTGTCAAAGAAGTGTTTGGTGATTGGTACATGAAAAAATGGTGAGCTCTCTAATACACTGGCCTTGTCTTCTTGTAGATTTTTTGGGGGAACTATATATACTTCCTTTCCATATAGCTGTTTATTAATTATTATGTTCAGTTTTAAGCAATAACTTTGGGTTTACTCAGGGCTTGTTTTACCGCTGTCCTTTAGTGGACGATACCAAGAACTGAGAGAAATATGGTTGTTACTGACTTGTTTGCAATTGTTTGGCCTTCTAACCATTTAAATATTTAGTCATTATGCTACTTGCAGAGGAAAATTCCAGTTCTTGTCCAAATGTACTTTGGAAGTATATGTACATGGATTATCTCCCTGGTGTTCTAACTGTAAATATGTAGCTATATGCATCTCAATGTAGCTGGAAAAACTTTGCTGAAAGACCTTTTTACACAGCAGACTGCAAATATTTTCTTCCTTTCTTTCAAAGATGTACAGTGGAATTACTGCTGCATTGTAAGGCTCCTCTGCTTCTGTTTTGCCGTGTCATGTATGATCAGCGCTACTCACTACTGTGTGACAGGGGAATACATATGCCTGGTGGAAACAAGGCACAGCAAAGACTTTTTTACATAGAGCTGCTGTGTTCAAAAACATCCACTTGCCTGGCGCATCCCCCTCGAGTACCCTTGGGTGATGTCTGGCAGCACTGAGCATCCTTTGCACCCATGCTGCAGTGCCTTCTCCATGGGCACTGGGTGCTGCGGCTGAGGATGCTCTAAAACTCAGTGTTCGAGGATGCTCTGAAAGTTCTTCCCTCTCTGCTCTTTGCCCAGGCTGGGAAATCCAGGTCTTTCCGACATGTGTTTTGATTGCAGGCTTTCCTGCTTTTAAGAAATTTGGACTTGTTTATTTTACTACGTACAGCCTGATTATGCCATTGAAAACTTACTCAAGTGTGCTTGGTAGAAATGCCGACGCTTTGTTGGGCTTACAAGGCCGGCTCTTACCCGGTGGGGCTGGCACATGCCCACAGCCGGGCCCCGTTTCGCCTGTGCCCAGCACACCAAGGCTGCGATTCAGCGGACGTGGCTTTTGTGTACCTAAGAAGGCCCAGGAACCAAGAACAACTGAAATCCCACGGTCCAGTGTCTGGCTGGCAAGGGGTCAAGTTGTTTTACATGCACTTTGAACAGATGGAAATGAGTAGGGAGGGGATAGGAGAGTGCCAAGGGGGAAGCATTAGGTGCAGTATGTACATCTCCTTTTATCTCACCGACCTTAGTGTGGCTACAGCTTTACGCAGGGGGCAAATGGAGAGGGGATGTTAGGACTTGCTTTTTCAAGCCTAGGATGGAGTTTCAAAATCCTCTCCACCCACATCTCCCACTAAGGTCTGGGTTATTTAGGTCAGGGTTATCTGCCAAATACTCCAGGGAAACGTGGTAACCCCATGTCTGTCTGCATCCTGGGGTGGGGACATCACCGCCCTCCTGTTGGGTGCAGCAGCACTTTGCTGGCAGCAGAGCTGTGGTTCCCACACCCTCTGTGGGTGCAGGGAGGCAGAGGGATACGGTCCACAACTCAAGGGCCTTCATGGAAGGAGCCACCCATCTCAATGGCCAGCGTCCCACCAGAGGGGATGGCACCGATGTGGCATGAGAGGGTGGGCTGCCCCACTGGTATACCCCACGAGCACCCTACACTGCCACGGTGGCCTCATAGGATGCCACCACCACAGCCTGAGCAGTGCAAAAAAAAAAAAAAAAATTAAAAAAAAAAGAGGATGTCCAGAGATTAGCTGTAGATGTTCTTGTGCCCTCCATGTGCTGCACAGAAATAAAGGAAGTGGTTTGGTTTTTGGTTTTGTTGCTTCTTGTTGTTGTTGTTGCTTTTTAATGAAACAGACGGGGAAGATTACCCCGTTGAAATCTAATCTGCGCAGAAATTATTTAGTAATAATGATATCATTCATTATGGTTTTATGGCCTTAGTGAGTAATGGTGACGAGAAAGCATCAGGATTTCCTTGCTAACGAACCTTGCTCTACCTGACAGAAGGAAACTGAATGCTGAGTGGGACAGAAAGAGGGGGAGAAAAGAGGAAAAAATTGAAAGTAAAAGGAAGATAAAGCATGAGATAAAGAAACTGAGAAAGAGACAAGATTAGTACCATGGTCTGTACCAACAAAACTTTAGCAGTGTTTCCACAACTATGTGTTTTAGCAATATAAAGACAGACAGTTTAGTTTTTTGGTTTAGTGTTTGTAGCCACAAAAATGTGTATTATTTCCTTCTTACCCACAGTGTACTCAGAGTCATCCATCCAATACAGAAGTTAATCTCAAATAATCTTGTCACCCAGAATAGGGAAAGTGCCTTCAGTTTTACCACCCTTTATTCACTTTTTACTTACATACATATTTTAGTAGAACTTGCGTTATAATATTTTGGAGTTTTCCTGGTTTTTAGATAAATAACTTCCTTAGCAGTAAGTTATGCTTACTGCCAGTTTTTCTAACTGTTGTGGCGTAGTTCGCAAACCTCGCGTTGGAATGGACAGGCTGAGAAGGAGTTAGTTCATCGTAAGGTAAAATGTAACACAATCTCTTTCCTAGATTTCAGTGCTTAAGTAGAGGAAGATACAAGAGCCTCTGTATTTTTTTTGGCTGTTTGTATAGAGAAGATATTATTGGGTTAGGGGTTGGTGGAAAGAAGTACAGGTGTATTCATGCTCACCCTTAACCACTGGCTCTGCCCTCACACCTGGAGAGGGTGTTTCTCTGTTATTATCAGCAATGGCAGGATTTGTTGCTATTATAATTTAAGCTGTCCATATAGCTCCATGGGAGCAGTTCCCAGAGCTTTGATCTTTTTTCTGCCAGTGTGCTGGTAGGCTTGAGAATATTAGCATCACATCAGGTCGCATTCAGAAGCTTTGTTTTGCAACTGGACAATGGAAGAGATGACTACTTAAAGCAGGGAAGCTGTACTTCGGGACTAAGGGAAAAGTCCTTCTGTGATCTCTGTGCATCCACTAAATCCATTTCTGCTGAGAGGTTTTAAAAGATGTTTTTTAGAGAGACAGATTTAAGAAAAAAACCACCTCTATTCCTTCTGCCTGTGAAATTGAAGAAATAATGGTTCTAATGGCAGTAGTGTGAGTGTGCTAAATACCTGCAACTTTATGGGCAGGAGGTCATAATCTCCCAGTTACTAACCTTAAAACCCTGAAGTTTTCTATAGCAAAGCAGAAATACATGATGCAGAATGCCCAGGCTTTCAGTTTTAGTCACCATGTTCTTCATCATGTAGGCTTTAAAACACTTGAAGAAAAGTCCCCAAGCTTTTAGAACATCTCTAAAACCTGTTCATAGCAGTTTGGCATGAAACAGGGAGAAATTTTTACCCTGGGTATTACCCAGAAGAGCGAAATCAGTCATGAACTCGAGACTCATCGGTTTGAATCTGAGGCAGTCAATCTGTTGACTTGCTGTTCTAACTGCCTTTTGATGTCTCTAAGGCACTTGTCACTGTGGGAGCGGAGATGCCTTTTGCCTGTCTGTAGTTTTGCTTAGATTGGCCTCTTGAGTTTTGGAGGCCTTTAGGGCTGCCACGTACATTGGCAGCATTGCCAAGTCTTACAGGGCCAAGTCTTACCCTGACTGATATTCTTAAGGTCTCCATTTCTGGAGCTGGCTGCAGGGAAGTTTCTTGGTTGAGAAGAAGTCCTCTGAAAACTCAACACCAGTACAGCCTTAAAGAGTCAAAAACGGAGGCTACCCAAACCCCCCAGAATTTTCTTTTTTCCAAAACCCAACGTGTTATTTTTAAGCTGATGGCTTGGAAGGGGTTTGGCTCTCACATGGGAATTCACTGGGGAGTTCTTCCGAGAGGGGAAACTCTCTGTCATCCTAAAGCAATTAATTCCTACGTCTAGAGCTGTACTGAGCTCCACCATCTTCTTTGGGATTGGATGCCAATAGAAGGGTGAGCAACAGGCACAAATTTATACAGGCGGCAGAGATTTTTGTCCAGCTGTAGCACCAAAATTGGGTTGACCCAGGAGCCATCTGTTGTTTTAGGCAAAATTTGGTCTCACAACAGCACTTGTTCAAGAAGGAGCCTATCTAGCAGGTGACTGGAGAGAAAACACAAATGTAAATTCAGTCCTTCCTGAAACATATATAAAAAGCTAGAACTACAGAAAAAGGCAAGTTTACTGTGAAGTTTGGTGATGTGTTTGTGTTCTCTTCCTCACCATCTCAACTGAGACACTTTATTTTAATTGTGTAGTGTGCCTAATGGCGTAATAGTTTCTTCAAGTGTTTTCTGACTAAATGTAGTGGTTCTTTTGTTTGTTTTCTGTCAGGAGAAATTGTTGGGATTGTGAAAGTTAAGAATTCGGCATTTTTGTAATTACCGCCAAAGAATACTAGGTAAAACACTTGTGTTACTAGCCTTAGATGGATTAATTATAGAGTTTATTAACTATTTAGTATTTAGAGATGATTGTGTTTTTCTGCATACGATGCATTTGAAATATCCAGCCGACGGATGCTTTCAGAAGGTGATTCATCTCATCCTAAAATAGGTAGGGTGAAGTGAGATGACTCATCCAGGGAGAAAATCTACGTGATTAGCTTAGTCTAGCCTTGCAGTTTTAAGACAGCTCAAGCTAGGTAAAAAGCATCCCACCCTACATTTCCTGACTCCTCTGGGTGGCCTGACAGTCCGGGCAGGGAGCTGATGGCAAGGCTCAGCCGGCAGTTGTGCTTTGTCACTAACGCAGCTGTGCTTATTCCCGCCTGCAAAATAGGCCCAACGCTATTTCCATACCCAGCAGATGACAGATGAGTGACAGAATTCACAAGCACTTTGGAAAAAACAAAAAAAAAAAATCTTTAGCTCCTCAGGCTAAAATAGATGATATAAAAAGCGAGGAAGGATTACTATGACCCGGAAGACTGCCCATCTATCTAAAGGCAATAAAAATCATAATGATGGCATTTTTCATCCCTTTCTCCATTGTGGGCTGTAAGATTTTCCTATTTTTCAATCCACTGCTATATTTAAGAATAATTAAAGCCATTCTGGCTGAGGGTGATATAATGCATATATTCAGAAGCAGGCTTTCAGTTTAATTTTTCCAGCTGGTGGGCCTGTTAGCCCATTTATTTGACTAATCTTCACACGTTGACTGAAACAGGTAATTGCTCTGTTCCCCCTGAGAGTTCGTTTCCATTTTTTTCAGGCATGAAAGATATTAGGCTGTGTATATTTTAAATTCAAATACACTGTGGGATAGATTTATGTCCTTAAACGCTATGCAGATCTAGCTATAATTCATTTCATATAGAACTGGAAAATGGATTAAAGCGAGAGTGCTAGACAAGAAAATCCAGAGCCTTATCTGATGAGGCTGGAGCCCTTTAATCCTCACTCCTTCAAGTGACAGCACTATCTCCCTTCGTTTTATGTTCATTTCACATTTTTATCTTAATGAGAATGCGGGGGCGATTTGTTTGTTTGTTTTCCAGTTTTTGGTGTTTCTTTTAACTTACCGATGTGGGATTGTGGATGGGATACCGAAGGGGTGTAAACCAGGGCAGCGCTGCTGAACCTGGCTGGGTTCTGTCAAGACCTCCCAAGCCCAGCAGTTGGCCTCGTGGCGTGGCTTGTGGGGACCCTCACCTCCAAAGGAACAGGCACCGAATATTTTTAATAGCCAAGGGCTGTCAAGTGGCTATATTCAGAGCTGGAGCCGTGCCAGGCAATGTTGCTAGAGGAGAGAAGCAGTGAGAGTTTTAAGGTCTAATAGCTCATAAATCACGGGGGATAGAAACACATGCCGTATCCCACGGGAATGCCAGGATTATAGTGTTGCAACAGTATCCAAACAATGTTTAGCTCTATACTATCTGAGGATACTAACCTTATATAAATAAAAGTCTTAATTCATGTGTATGTAGATAATACTTGTCATCTTAATTCAAATTTCAACGTGCTTTTGCTGTCCGTTGTGTCAGGAACTATTAAACATAACACCCCCTTCTTCATCCAATCCAGAAATGCAGCATTCAGATGGTACAAAACAGGGCGTGCTACTCCGAGGAAATTTTAGCTAGTGGGCTGCTAAAATCCTTTTGGGTTTAAACAGCAGATAGGAGATGGGAGGATAGGTTTCAAGGTGCTATTTAGTATCAAATGTGACTGAAGTACACGATTTTTTCAGATAAAACTCCTGCTTCCAGGATGGGTTAGTTTTCCTGAAATAAAATTGAAGAAAGGGACTGATGGTCAATAATTTCTGAATCAGTATGCAGGCAGTTTCCTAGGTTTATTTGGTTTTCACTAGCTGTTCTTGGATTACTAGTGTTGTATTTTTCAGGTCCTAACGAAAAAGAATGGCGTTTTCAGGTAAGAGGAAATCTTAATGCCCAGGTATTGCGTAGTGTATAAATATATATGTGTATTTCCCTTAAGGCAAGTTTAATGTCTTCTCCATTTTTCACAAGCTGCAAACCCCCTGAATTCGCTCTTAGTTTATTCTGGTGGAGCATAGTTTTCTGAGTAATAAAACAGGGTTGCACTTACGTTAAGTCCTTTGTTATAGATTATTTATCTTGAACTTTGGAAATGATTGAACTAAACCCAGGCCTTCATGGTACATTTAAACGTGTGGGTGTTGCTCAGAAACCTATTTCTTGTTATTACTGCTTAGGTATTTTGCTCTATTATTGGCAGAAATACAATCCAGAAGGATGGTATGTCACTGTGTATTGCAATTTTCTTTCAAAAGTACCTTAAAATCGCTTCATATTTTGTAGCTTTTTCAGGAACTGGGTTAGAGTTTTCTTACCTATTTGCAGCTGCAGAAACCCCTTTTTGGCTTCTTGCTGTTTGGGAAAACATTCCAGAATGTCACCATCTGTGAAAAGCATGAAATGCTGGTTGCAGGCTGGAACCCATTGATTTCATAGATATCTTGTCCTCTGAATATTTTTCCCATAAACATGGAGTTGCATCACATTTTCTGTTCTTTCCCCCTCCTCCATCCCCCTCCGCTCCCACCCAAACACTTGCGACTGGACAATAGAAAGAAAAAATTAATTAACCCCCCTTCTCCCCCTATACACTTTATTTTGGTTACAGAGTTTGATTGGAGTGTTTTCTTTGAAGATTAAGGCCACTATTATCATTGATAATGAGTAGATAAAATAGATGTGAGAAATTGTGAACTACATCCTTTCTAGTGCACTTAATAGTATAGGTTGTCTTAATCCCATACCCTTCTGGGGTAAGACTTGAGAACTTAATACCAAGAGAAATCATAATCCACAATTTAATATGGCTATTATCTGGTTTTATCTGTCTGTGAAAAAGATTAAATTCCAGATGGTAGAAGTTATAATCCAAGCCTGTTATGATCACCAAAATGAACCAAATAACCAAATGGAAAATGGTCTCACCAGAATTATTTGTTCAGGAGCTTATCTGCTGTAGCCACCATAAGTAAGGCAAAATATCAAAAGTATATTGGAAAGGATTTGGACAAGGGTGCCCCCCAGCAAACTGTCAGGCAACATACAGGATGCGATGAAAGCCTGTTTCCTAGGTCATAACTTCGGGTTTTCAGTCACCTTTTTATGGTCTATGAGCCACATGCTCCCTCCTTATGTACATCAGCCTTTGGAGAGGAGTAGGGAAGGAGCAGTGAGAGCAGCACTGGAGAGGATGGGAAATAAATGCTTATTCATAAGTGCCCTGCGGTGATTCTTGCCTGGTCACACTTCATGTGCGTGGTCACCCACGAGCTCTACGGCAGCGCTGGTGAGATATGGGGCTCATCCGACTGCATTGCGCCGAGGCCACAGTGGGGATGGTCAAAATGCTGTCCATGGCCATAGGCGGTCTTGGTCTCTGTCCCAAAGGCTTCACAGTCTGCCAGAGATTCAGCAGATGTGCTTTCAACTTGTGCTAAGATTTAAGGCTTAATGAAAGCTGCCATCTAATCAGCGGTTTGTGCGCTGCTTCCCTAGAAAATTAGGCTGTGACATCCCTCTGAAATTGAGTAGGTCAATTGTGAAACACACCTAACAGGAGAATCTTCTATTTTAATGGGCACTACCAGCAGAATTCACGCTGATTTTATTCGTTTGGTAGCAGTGTATGGAACAGGCAACGCAGCATGTTTCTTTGGAGTCGTTCAGGGAAAGATTTCCTATAACACAGCTCAGAAGCTGCTTTTCAGGGAGACATTAAAAACGATGTGGCATGAGTACTCATGCATGTGTCAAATACGTGATAATTCCTCCTGTTAACAGTGGCTTCCCTGCCTAGAAAAAAGCATCGTTTGTCTGCATGTAGATAAGCAGTCCTATTTCCATTTTTATAGAGGAAGAAATTGAGTCACATGGTGGCAAAGCGACTTATCTATGGTCGCCTTTAGTGGGAACTGGACAGGGCACAAAAACAGGTTCCCCTGTTCCCAGCTTATCTCCTACGTGTCCCAGTTTCTCCAGTCATTCCAAAACATTGACTCCGAGTCAGCTGCAGAGATTTCCCAGTAAACAAAGTTACTTCATGTAGTCACATGTAGGATCCCTAAAGGATTTATTTTTTTAAAGGCTGTGATTTATAATAGCCCCCTTTCAAGGACTAGCCGTGCTTAGGTGAGGTTAAACTAGCGATTATTCCGAAGTCCTGTTTTCAGTGCAGGCTCTCTGGATGGTTGCTGATTTTGTTCCATTTAAAGCATTTTGTGGCATGAACTCACTTTGTTTCTGCCCACATCACTGCATTCCTGGGATGTTTTTCACAGGCCTTAGCAAGATCATCTGACAGCAACTAGTGAGGTCAATGAACTTTATACACAATTAAACACTTGAAGCTAGGAAAATTAATTGTTATTTTTTTTTCCCTGCAAAGTTAGGAAAGGATACACGGTACGTTATAGTCTGTAACGGAGTCAATGTTATGTGTGGTAATCAAGCTAGTTTCACATGATTTAATGCTGAACAGAGTCAGAAAATGATTGCATCCTTTACATGGGCCTCACAGAGCAGTCACCACCCACACTGTTTATTCAGACTCGGAGCTCTGCCATTCACTGTTTAAGCCAGAGGAGGAAAAAAATCCCTTCGTGAATGCTCTTGAAGCCTTGTATTCTCAGCGCGAAGTGGAGCCAGGGGGAGGAATCCAAATAAGGTCCTTTCGATTGCCACAGTTGCTTTCTTCGAACCTCCGGTGGCATGCTTAAGGAAGGATTATTCAGAGATGGGGATATTGGGAGGAATCAAACTGAACATTTATTGATGCCAGTAAGATTTCTGGATACGTCTGGGTAGCTTTTTTCCTCACGGCCTTCCCATCTGTTATTACCTGAACAAAGAGGTAAAATTACCTCCTCTGCTCTGTGCAAAACTGGTACGGTTTGCGGAAGAGGCATGTGATGTTGCAGATTTTGTTCAACTCACCTCTTTCAAGAGTGAAAAGTTTTCCTGCTGTCTTATGCCTTAACTTTTTTGGTAGCAGAAGTGTTTGGGAACCAGTTCTTTGCTCCTTTATGCCTACCCGTCTGTTAGAAAGAAAGCCCTACCTAGAAAAGTTTGTGAGTGAGGATACAAGGATCTACAACAGCCTAGTAAAATTTTATGTCCAGCCAGTGATAGTGTTTTTACTCCTTCTGTAGCTAAATTGATTCCATCAGGAAAGCTTTTGCTACGTTTCCGTTGATATTTTCCCTTTTACAGTTCTTCACGTTTCTTCTGCCTAATCCCTTTCTTTTTGAAAAGGGATTCCTCACCTCCCCAGACACTCACATTTCAAAGTTTCTACAGATCTAAGCCACTCTTTTAAATTTATATCTGCAAGTTTCTGAGGTGATAGAAATGCCAAGAGTGTATCATCAGCTAATCTAGAGACATAAACTAGAACACGCCCTGTGCCCCCCCTTAATTTTATGCAGCAATTACTCTTTTCATGTCAGGTGCTGAATAATCTGAGTGGCAAGCACAAACCGGTTTGTCCTTCATCTGAGTCTGTTCCTGTGCCATCCTCTATCCAACACATAATGTTGGGTCCATGAGTGGGAGATTTTGTTCATCCTCTCCCCACCTCTTAATTGCTGGTCTCTTTGGTCATTTTTTCCCCCTTCTAATTTGTTTAGAATAAATGAAACAAGGATTCCCTTGCTCAGTAAAATCACACACACACAAAAAAGTGCTTTTTCCTTCTTAAAATAATAATTATGTAATATATAGCGATGTAGTGCTAGAGTGGTACCTTTGTGTTATCGTACTGCCTTGAAACATTTCAAGACCCACTCAGTTTGTGTATTCCCTTGACTACAACAATTTTATTCCAAACTCAGGTATCTCATCCATTTTTCCACTTAAGAACTGATCATGAGATGTCCAATAGCTGCGTCCACGTGCTTTTGTTCTTCTCGCCAGACTCTTGCTTCATAAATTAGAGCTGAGCCATGGTAAACCCAGGGATCTGGAGTGTCCTCCAGGTTGCTGTCTAAAAATTCTTAGGGCATTTTTCCAGTCACTCAGTATCTAATAAGAAGGATTTGTTTCATGCTCATTGTAGTTAAACATAATGGGTGAAATTCTTCTTGGAGAAGCATAAAAGGGGCTCTCACTGGCTTCAGTGAGAGCTGCATGTGCGAATCAGAGGATAAAACTTGTGCAAAGTGTCTCCCGTTAGGAGGTTGTGGGGCATGGTGAGCTCACAGAGCACAATGACTATTTCAGTCATTGTTTTCTTTGTTATTCAAAGCACTTACATAAGGTAGTGCCTAGAGGGAAAGAAAGTTAATTATCCCCAAACAGAAACCCCTTTAGATATAGAAAGGGTTACTGAAGCAGTATTTATATTTCCATCATAATGCTGCTTTCCCACTTGCCTTCAAGATGTGACAGAAATGTTCCTCTCCTCCCGCCAGTGAATACGTTGTTAATACAGAGTTCATTGGTACCAAAATTATATTTGTATTTCCATACTGGTCATTTGAGTACTTTTAACCCACGCTTGCCTCTTTCCTCAGCAGCCTAGAAATCGCAGTACATGGTGTTTTGGCTTGGTCAACCTTGGTCAAACAACCAACTCCACCTTCGGCCCAGCCCCATGTGTTTTGACTCTCCTTGATAACACGTGCCCCACCAAATCAGCTGGCTTAAGAGGAGGGAAATTATTTGCTTTGTGAAGTGAGTGGACTTGATGTAGGAGTATCTGTGGGTTTAAATATCTTCACAGATACAAAATAATCAGATTTGATACGGAAAAGTGAGTCACCCAATGGTTTTGAGTTTTTTCCTAGGAATCGCTGGAGTCTTTCCACTTTCTTCCCAGAGCTGTCAGCTTTATGGGGTCAGAGCAGGGGTGCATGAAATCTTTGCCCAACTTGAGCCAACAAGGGTAGTAATTAGTAACTACTCAGTTCAACGGTGCCCACAGCCTATTTAGATTATTGCACAAACTACTGCAGAGCTTGTCAGGGCTGTGCCTTGAGCCAGCTCTGCCCATGGGCCATAGGCAGGCGCTGCCAGGCTGAGCTGGCACATCCCGCTTTTACACGGCCCCTGTCCTGCCTGTAACTGCATTTTAATTTCTGTCCTCTGTGATCATGGCTCAAGGAGTTGGGAAACTGATTTTTCTGTTACTCACTGCTTTTCACAGGTTCTCCTCCACTATATTTGGATGTCCTGCATTACTCTGTACCAATATGATGCAGTTAGTTGTCATTTTACAGCAAAATTGTAAGTACATTCAGGGAAAATGTCAACAATTGCTCTGAGGCTTTGGTACAACCAGTGGCCACCACACCCCACAAAGAGCATCTTGGTTTTTACAGTCGAAGTATTAAGACAGCTTTGAATTCTGCTGGATTAATTACTGAATCCTGACACTCACCTGACAGTGAAGGCCAGAAACTCTATGACTTTGGTCACCTGGAGCCTATTCTGCCAGATAGGGCTCGTTAGATTTCCTTTTGTAAGCTGGAGAACAAAGTCCTCGCAAACTTGGACTGAGAGTGGAGTTTGTTGTTGTTAACATGCAGTCCCTAGACTCCTGGGAAGCCCTGCCAATAAATGCTTCATTGAAAGATGCTCCTTTGCTTCGGCTACCTTACCTACATGACAGCCAGGTTAAACCTAGACTGAATAGAAGGCTTTCAAGTCACCTAGAGAGCTCTGTGTTGCTCTTAAAATGCTATGATATGCTAACAGAGCCTCAGGTGAGTCTGTCTACCTTCTGTCCCCACCTTCAAGGGGATGCTTCAGCAATGGCTGAAGGCTGTGCAAGACTTGTGCACCCTTTTCCTCCTCCCTCTGGTTTCCTTGGGAAGGGGAGGATTGCAGGATGTGCCCCATGAGTCTCTTTCTCCTGAGCATGGTCTGTGTTGCTGGAACTTTGATTTGGGTTGCACTGTGCAGGTGCAATACTATTAAATCTCTTTTTTTTTCTTGCCTGTCTGAAATAGGGAAAGAAAAGCCTGCAAAAGTAATGTTACTGGCAGTTTGTTGCATTAGGGATAGGAAAAAATCTCCGTCGGTTGTTTTGCTGTCCCACAAGCCTTGCCCTCCTCTACCCCAGGACAGAAGCTGCTTTGCCAAATACTTTTTGTAACTGTGCAGCTCATGTGGACCCAACTTCAGATACCAGCATGCTGTAAAGGATTTCCATGCTTCTCCACTGGAAAAATTGAGAGGGCCTGAGGTGGCCCTGACATTGTGGCAGCACTGGTGGCAGCGCTGTCCAAGGCTGGGCCATAGCACATAGCCCAGGCGTGCAGGAGCTGGTGGAATTTGCTGGTCCCACATGCCTCCACGAAGGGTTAAGTGTGGGCATTTTTAAACTGTGTTTCTGAATCGGGATGCTTGCTTGTTTTGGAGGCTGATTTATTTCCTCCTGTACGTGTTTGGGATCAGAGCACTTGCTTCCTCTGGCTCCTGGTGCCTCTGTAGTCTCTTTGGACTGCAGCTCTGCAAAGGAAGGACTCTTACTTTTCCATGCAGCTGGCAAGGTAGGGCCTCTTGGCATCACTGTAAACCAGAAGATCAATAATAATAACAAGTGGTGGAGATGTTTCAGATGCCTTAAATTAAACAGTCATATGGAAAAAAGAGTTTGTATTCCCCATGGCTGTAACACGGATACCTCATAGGGTGGGTCAGGAGGTTGTGGTGGGAGTAAAAATGCAAGATGTGCATCTGAAAATCCTTGCTTTTGGATGTCAGAAGCTGGGGGGTGGAGGTGGGATTTAAGACCCTTAATTCTATATAAATATAGCTTTGTGGTTTAATGTGCACAGCAGTAGCTCTGTGGTTTATCATTTACTGAGAACTATGCTTTTCTAAGAAAATGCTCTCTTCCTGGTGCATATCTAAGCCAAGGCCTCTGCTGTCATTTCGTTAAATGTAAGGATTACTCTTTAAAATAACTGTTTGGTAGTAGTAAAGCCAAACAATTGCCCAATTCACGCCACAGGTGAGTTTAACAGAAATCGTGTTGACTAAAGCACCCTGAGCAAGACATCAATGTTGCATTTGAGTATTTGCCAAGAAAAACCTGAAAGTTCCTAAAACTGGCTACAAGGACAAGGGATTAGCCTGTCCTTCCAAGTCTGTAAATAAGGTCCTCAGACACTTTTTCCACTTGGGAACATGAACACTGACTGTTTATGTTTTTTAAAGAAAAAATTTTAAAAGCTAGTGATTTTGTAGATTGCAAAGAGTCAACTCTGCAGTTGCTCAGCTACCAGCATGTGGGTCATTTTATGTTCTTTTCTAATCAGGAATGCATTGTGAAACTGCTGTTCCTTGCAGTGAAAGGTCACTGGATTTTTAATTTCTGTTCGCTGTTTGTATTTTTCTAATAAATCACGCTCTCTGATAAAGCAAATGACTGAACCATGGAGTAACTGAAACTTCAAAACAAAACCTTTCCTTTGGCACATGTACGGATCCTAGAGTTTGCCTGAATTTCCAAACAAGGTACCTTTTTAATGCAGTAATTGATTATTGGGAGGCAGCTTAGATTAAGAAAATAAAGGGTGCACACTCTGTATAGCTGTGTGAGTTTGGGCTGCCAGAACACTTTGGTTTGTTTGTAAGCATGGATGTTTAGTTTCAGAATTAGTATAGGGGCCGAGTAGTTCACAACCCAAGCTGCTATGACTGCATTCACAATACAGAAATATATCTGAGTGCAAGTTCCGAAAAATATAGCTTGATATTTGTGATGCTGATAAAAAGCATCTTCTGCTGTGTCTGTTCAGGAAAAAACAAAACCATTGCTTTGTTGCTGGGTTTTACACAACTGAAACGTCTCCCTATAATGGATTATTCAAGAGAGTACTTTATCCTCCTCTCCCTCTCCTCTCCATTTAAAAGAAAAGTAAAAATCTGACTTTTATAGCTAAGAGCTTGCTTGTTTTCAAATAGTGGGAGTTGAATTGGTATAAAACTGGAACTCAGAGCTTCACTTTTTATCCGCTGGGACAGAGCTTGGGTGCGGGAGGGACTGCGGCCAGGCTAGAGCTCCCTGGCTCGGAGCTGCTTGGCTTCGCCTCTCCCTGTCACTCCCCTGCCGCTGAAGAAAATATTTCCATTTGTTCTCTCCAGGTACTTTATGGCAGTGCGACGTGGCCAGAGAATGCAGTCACCCCTCTGCGAGAGGGGCAGGACGTCTGTCCTTTATTTCAGTCGCCCGCTGCTTCTGGTGTTGAGCAGGCAGCCTCACTTCTGGCATCTCTGACCTTTGGAGTGCTTGCCGTTGCAAATTTAGGGTTCTTTTGATTGGGGAGGGTTTTTTTGGATGTCCTGTCTCTATAACTTATGGATACTTTTTTTCCCTTAATGAAAAGAAGACATACGCTTTGTTTTGCAGGTTCAGCTGCGACACAAAGGGTGCGTTGTTCTGGCGCTCCCAGCATGCCGGTAAATTTTTTATGTTGGCGAAAGGGACTTGGACCTCAGGAGCCTTGAGCACTTCTGATTTCCCATGCAAGTGCTGGGGCCTGCAGCGTGAGCCAGCACACAGTGTGGGACCTGTGTCCGGCAGAGCAAGCAGGAGCCGGCAGCCTCGGGGACAGAGCATTTCCCAGGGTGGCAGGGGAGCTTCCCAGCATCGCTTACCCACTGAGGTGACCACCATTGGATAGACACCTACAGGAAATATTTGAGGCTCTGCAAGAGCCGTTCGCAGAGATCTGACTTTCCCTGCGGTACCCTGTGTACCCGTGGCAAGCTGTCTGATTCAGCTCATGTGCTGCAGCATTAGGCATGGTGCTTCCAAGGTCTGGCCCTAAAGCTGTTGGGAGGATGTCTGGCTCTGATTTAGTGTCCCATACTCCACACACGTTTCACAAGTGAGTTCGGTGCAGCAGAGGGCTACCTCCATGAGCCAGTGGGAAACGTGCCTCGAGGCCAGGAATCCCAGCAGCTCTGTGGAGTCCCAGCAGCTGTGCTCAGAGCAGCGGGGGTGAGCTCCCTCACAGCACTGACCCTCAGCTAGCAAGGCCTAGGACGGGAGGATAGGAAAAAGGCAGCCCAAACACTGTATTAGTTTTCTCCTTGCAGTTGTTTTCTGGCAGCCAAAATCATTCCCTGAAGCAAGAGGTGTCCTTCAAAACAGGGCAGTGGTGAGCACGCAGATGCATCACTTGGGTTCAGAGGCAGCCTCCTGCAGCTGATGGGCAGAAGAGACTGCAACTCCGATTCGCTCACACAAACGCAGAGGCAATCCTTGGTTGGAGGGTTTGCTTCCTTGCTGGAGAAGAGTCAGTTAAAGCTGCTGCCTTGCTTTTTGCCTTTGCTTTTTGTTTCGGAGGGAAGAAAACCTTTCCAGAGAAGATGCGCAGCAGAGCTCACTAGAATTTAACCCTGTGTGTCAGCCAGGTATTGTGAGAGAAGATCAAAGGATATACTTCCTTTGGTGGGGTGTTTTCGTACACCGTGTGCTCATTCAGAGGAACGACTTGCGTTTTAGTTTTCTGTGGAACCAGTCCCTTTACTCTGAAATGCTTCACCTGCATCCTCCCTCCCTCCGGCATACACCCCTGCACAGCCAGGATTAGGGCTCTGGCTGCAGCGGCGGGGATGCTGCAGGCTTGCCTGAGAACCTGTCCTCTCTTCCTTCTGCAGATGCCTCTGTGAGGACAGCCCTGCTTTTGCCTCCTTTGGGAAACACCGAGCGATGGCATTGTGGCTAATGAGGCCAGGGGGATCCCTGCCTGCCTTCCTGGTCCCTACCTGTCACCCCAGGAGGGATGGTGCAGGCTGGGGTGCCTGTGGTCCCCTCCTGCCTCATCTTGGTGGTGGGCAGAGCATGAGCCCAACCGTAGGTATCTCCATCAAGGCATGGGGTGCTGCTGGGAGCCTGGTAAGGGCTGTGGCGGAGGTAACCATAGATGGCTCTGATTCATTTGGCTTCCTGTCTCTCTCTAAGAAAAGGATGTAAATAGCCAAAAGCCGGGGATTCCAGTGAAAAGGGCAGGCGGGTGCCGTGCTGTGCTGGCTGTGGCGCCCAGCCTCGCAGAAGGCCGGTAGTGGTGAGAGCCGGGGTTCTCAGAAGCGGAGGAGGTGCGGGCTGGCGCTGCGCCGCATCACCCCATCGCATCGGAGAGGCTTCCTGCGGACGGAGGAGAGCGTGGAAGGAAAAACCTCTGCAGCAAGGGTGACCTCACCCCTGACTGCAGAAGGGGTTCACCCTCGCCTCTGCACCCTGAGCAGCAGCACTGCCGCCAGTGCCCTCGGACCCAGGCGCACACCCTTGTGCCCTGGCCAGCCCGCGGAGCGGGGAAGGTCCCACAAGGCTGACAGGTGGAGCTGCGGTGACATGTTTTCATGGGAGCTTCGTGATTCGTGAGTTGGGGCCACTGGCAGGGTAATGTGGGCAAGCTTTGTGTGCATACTGGATGCGCATTCTCATGCCCATGGGTGTTGTACTCCCTCCTGATAGAAATACAGCCTCTCTCACCACCAGTGTTTTCCATGTTCCCAGTGCAATAGCAAGTTGGAATGATCGTACAGAGGCTCAGACACCAGCATCCTGCTACCGTAAGAGGGCTGATGCCACTCTGGCCTCCCCCTCTCTCAAGGGCATTGGCTGGGTTGACTCCTGAAACCAGATGCACTGGAGAGACTTGGCAGTGATGTGGTGAGCTCCATGTCTCAGCTCATCTCATGTGTCACCTTCGCAGTCATCAGCTGGCTAAAGACAGGCCACCAGTAGTGCCTTCACCTAGCTGCCTCCAAGGTCCTTCTGCTGCTTCCTTATGCTCAAAAAGAGAGTGCTGAGGAGGCATTCCAAGTAAAGATGGTGCAAAGGGGTTTCAGTTTTGTAGCATGAGCAAGTGTGTGACTGTAATTGGGATAACGTTGTGAAGGGACTTGGGGGGCATTAGGCACCCGCTGCCACTGACAGCCAACATACATGGGCGTTGCCCTGCCTTGCTTACCTGCGATGGTAATATCTATATAAATCCATACCTTTTTGATGAGGAAGCAGGGAGGATGGCCCACAACATGGTGCTGGAATCACCCATTTGGTGTCCAGCTCCACACTCGAGTAGCAGGAAAGCATCACATCTTTAATCAATTGTCTTTAAGGCTATTACATACCTCGTAAATGCAAGAGCTGGGGACAGAACTGAGGCCCGAGGTATTAATCTGGAGCAGAGTTGGAGATATTTTTTGGAGCACAGCTTTCTGAGAAAAGGTCACAGTGGTGGAGTTGATGGCACGTTTGGAATCAGAGTATGAAACTGTTCACTTGGAACAGGCTTGTTAAGACAGCTCTGCTTATTTAGAAGTAGCTGCTTATTTAAGTGGAACTCAACTCATTGCTTCTGTATTTTCTGCACTACAAGCCTAAAAATTTACTTTGTCGATGGTGAAGTTGAAGGCAGGAGAAGGTGAGAAATGTAATGTTTTTTACAGGGAGCAGTAACCTAATACAAAATACATTCAAGGTTCAGAAAGAACAGGTATGGGTAAGAATTAGCTAGCTCTGTCTTCTAAGTGAGGGCTGTAGGGATGCTTCCAGGTTATAGATAAAACCGTTTACCCCTAAAGAAATTCTCAATGCAACAGATACTAGCAAAAAAACCCAAACATTTCACATACAGATCAGTTTTAATATTTAGGAATATATTTGCTAGCAGAAGACAAACTTATTCTACCAGATATCGCTCTGGAAGAGGCTAAAATCACTGTTACTGACTTTAATGGAAAGGAGATATGCTTTCCCCACCATCTTAGCTTCATTCTCTGCCAATGAAGGCTGCTCAAAATGGTTTCTGCTGTCTTCCCGTCAGAAATTCAAGCTCCACCTGTGTTTAATTAGATATTGGATAACCTGGGTTGTTGTGTTACAAACATCTAGGGCAAGAGTCTAGAAAAACTAATCTGTCTGAGGTCAAAGAGCAATAATTCCAATTTTAAGCCAAGTGAAGCGATAGGAGGTATAGAGCACGAGACCAAACAAATCCAGAACAATTGTTTAAAAAAAAAATAAACCCTGTTGCTTGTTTCTACTGATTTGTAACATATTTGTGATTGCATAAAGAAACGAATACATAGAATTATCTTTCTCAAAGACACATGAAAATTATTAATTTTTACAAGAGCTTTTTATACCCCTTAGTTCCTTTACATTTCTCTCTTGCTTCCCAGCTTTAGGAATCAGGACATACACTTATTCTACAGGAGATTTTAGATACACAAGGTAAATCCTACTTGTAAAAGCAAAGGATAATGAAGTTATTTTCCTTTAAATACTCCTGCTGGCTTTCAAAGAAAGGAAGGAAAGCACGGTGTGCATGGCTCTAAAGGAACTGCTCTGGTGATAATACGGTGTTTCTATAGCCTACAGTAGCACACAGGGAGTGCGGGGATCTGTGGTTTGCTGCCTACCCCAGTGAACACTGATGCTAGAGGAGTCAGAGTTTGTAAGCAGAGGTGATCTCTTTATAACGTTCCTGGTCTAGTGGGCGGTGGTGGAAACAGATGCACTTTTGGGCATGCAGCCCTTCTTTGGTGCTATACATGCTGGATCTCACGATTGTTCCTGGGTGAGGGCATCTGCTGCTCCATCACAGGGCTTGTTTTTCCCTCTGTCTCAATAAATCAGCTGTGAGCTGTGGAAAAGCTACAGCAGGAGGGGATTGCTGCTTGTGGGATAACCCACAATGTTGTGTTTGAAATGAAGTGAAATAGTGGGCTGCAGTCCCTTCGGGCTGGGAGAGAAACGATCCCAGGTCTTCCCACATCCCTGCAGAGTAGGGTGAGCCCAGACCCCCTGGGTTAGACCAGAGAAGTGATTTTGGAAGGAAGAGGAATGTACAGCCCTCTGGGTTATTTTTTTTTCTTTGAAGGAAAGTAAGTGGTTCCAAATGTAAGCATCTAAACTCCCAGAGGGCAGAGGCATCGCTCTGCAATCCCGAGTTAACCCCACACTTTGGCCTTGGGGTGAGGGCATGTTTGTCTCCCTCATTTTCTCTGGGCTAGCTCTTTGCTCAGCCAGCTGATTTCCACTAAGGCCTTTCTTAAATGTTTTAAACTCCTTTTGCTCTGAGCAGGGAAGCTCCGGCACCATATGTGAGGTTGGCTGAACTCAAACCTAACGGCGAGGTGCTTGCAAGGCTTGGGTCTGTCATGGGCAAGCCTCTCCCGTGTTGCCCATGACAGTCTCACACGTGGTTCCCACAAATACTACTTCCCCTCTGGATAAGCCTCATCCTTCTTTCACTGTGTTGAGACCATGGAAACAGGCAGCAGGGTTTTCGCACCAGGCTCGTATTCTGATATTTAAATCCTTTACTAACTGAATTTATGTATCTGCATGTTTTATCGTTGCATCTGTGTCTCCTTCCTTAGTAGAAATGCCCTTCTATCTAGACTAATAGTTTTAGGTGCTTTTTTGGCTTGAATTGTGGTTATCTTTTTATAAAACCATGTTTTTGGCAGTTCTTTCTATTGCTAATTTTTGTAGCCAGTCAGTTATGCTAATACGTCAAGTCTGGGGATACTGACGTATTTAAATTTCTGTCATACATTTCCTTGGCTGATTCTTTATTCTACTTGATCCTAATATGGTCATCGTTATGCACAACCACCTGCTAATTCTTCAATCTGTAAACTTCTTTTTTTTTTTCGGTCTATTTGAATGAGGTCAGTGCTCATCTCAAGTGCACTGGGTGCATGACCGTCTAAGGTATTTTTTGAATGACCAGCTGAGTTCTCCAGCAAATATCCCTGAGGCTGAAGTCACCAGTGATGGTAATTCCTCTTTCTACACATTACAAGCAGATGGTTGAGGAGATGTTCCATTCACTGGTAAAATTTGTTCTGTAACAGATGCCTGCCAGCTGCCATTCCCTGCCCTGCTGCGTGATTTTATGGAGCTAACAAGATTAAGAAACTGTCGAAATTGATTTTTGCTTCTAAATACAGCAGATCTGATTCTGAAAATGCAGGGAGGGCTCTGTCTCAGGTGGTGCAAGCTGGCACCATTCCAGTGACAAGTCAGCAGAGCCGAACCACTTCACATCAGCCACGGCCCTGCCTTGAAGAGCAGCACTCTTAAATGAAAGTGTTGGCATTAAGAAATCAACAACAAAAAGAAGAATCCAGAGTAGCACGGCAATGCAAAAGTGGGAAGAGGGAGAGTTCAGGGCAGTTAAAAAAAATACCCTTCACTCATACCAGCAGTTCAAAACTGCTGGTACTTCTTGAAAAATGCCTTTCATTGGAAACTCCGGTACACCAGATAGCTTATTGCTCAGCCTTGGTGACATGGCAGAAGTTTGTTTTGCAGTCCTCGAACTTGCTTGCTGATGAATCAACACTTCCCACCTGTAGCCACTGATGCTGAAGTCACGAAAACCTCCCAGGCTGAAATCCTTCTGCTGATAAAAATCTAGAACGAACTCGCTATGAAGCTGTGGAAAAATGCAGATGTATATTTTGAGAATCCATGGTCGGGCTTTGAACAATCAGATGAGTATTAAGAGAAAAAAAAAGCGGTAGTTTAAAAATAACAGATCTACTGCATGGCAGCCATAAAAGGAAATTTTAAGGAAAGGAACAGAAAATCATGCCAGATGAACGCATTAGGAACAGCAGCTGATACGGCGTGTACAGATGACAGCATATATATCCCCTTTCTCTCCAAAATACGTATAAGAACCTTACAGGAGCAGCCAGAGCCCACTGTTGAA
The DNA here is from genome assembly GCA_013399365.1 of Pampusana beccarii. Taxonomy (NCBI): domain Eukaryota; kingdom Metazoa; phylum Chordata; class Aves; order Columbiformes; family Columbidae; genus Pampusana; species Pampusana beccarii. The sequence continues at coordinate 43,212 of VWYH01000673.1, read as the reverse complement.
ATTCTACTGGTACAGATAATAGAGTTTGCCGTATCTTTTTGTTACAACAGACTTTTGGTGAACACTGTTGCTTATGTTTTGGGGCAAAATTTAAACTCAGGTCAAAGCTTTAGCAATGCTTAATTGAACAAAACAATTTAAGGCATTACGGGCTGTTTAAAAGCATCTGTGACCTGACAGATTTGAATAGTGAAAAACGTGACATTCAGCATGACCTTTCCTTCCTCGCTACTCTCACAGCTCCTTTCTTCTCAGTAGATATTTGAATCTCTACCACCTTCCTAGTCTCAGTGCCTGCTACGCTTAGTTCACTGCATCCATCCCACCAGGACCACTGGTTGCAGGGTCATTTATTTCCTCTCCTCTGTCTTGTAAAAGGACGAGAAGACTGCACTGTGTCTCAGGAGCATCCTCCAGCTCGCCAGACACTGTCACGGGCTTCCCAAACACCCTCGTCCCCAGAGAGAAGGACTCCGAGGTCTGTCATGGTTTGAGCTAATCGGCAGAAGAGTTCAGGCCTGCCGCAAATGTCCCCTGCCATCACCACCCCACAAGCCCAGCCCATCTTAAATCACTGTTTGCCTGCTGCCTACATCAAAAGTCCTTTGTGAAGAGCACAGTTGCTTGTCTGTAACTGATCTCCATGGAGCAGGTCATTTGTTTTTCATTTTTTTTTCTTTTAGAAAAACCACAGTATGGAGTCATGTTAGAAATAAATAGTCTCATGTACTTCTCCCCTAATTATAGAAGAGAAGCCTTTTTAGGCTACATGTGATTTTCAGTGTCAGCTCCTCACCTGGGAGGATGAGCGGGTTTCTGTACTGCAGAATAGGTGTCTCTACAAGTTACAGCAATCAAATTTGGCAAAACCTGAAACAAAATGTGTTGTTTTCTTCAAGCCTAAAGATGATCTTTGAATTAGCGATGCTTTCCTCAAGGTGACTTTCAAAGCCATCTCCTTCACCCTAGCAATGAGATCTGTGTGTGTGGCATACAGCTGTGACAGTCTCTGGAGAGTTTTGTCCAAGCCAAGAAATGAAGAGTCTCATCTAATGGGGTCACTGGCTGCTAATGAAGTTGCACATTCATAAACTACAGCTACAGCCCTCGAGGGAAAATCCCCATCATCCCTGCTTCACGGGGTGCAGTTTGGCTGTGTCATAGCAGCTCATAGGACCTCTCAAAGTTTCTGCGTGCAATCTGCTCTGTGGGCTTCATTTTTGACCCTCCACCACCCGAACAGGTTCTTCTTTCCTTCTCAAATTGAATTGAGCAGAGTTTTAATTTTAGTGCTTCTGTCAATTTGTTGGTGGTAGCCAAATGAAGTGGAGGATCAAACAACAAATCTGTATACGGAATTCCTGATGGAGAAGCCTAAAAGGAAGATGATGAATTTTCAAAGCTGTGGCCTTGTAAACCAAGCATCTCTGCAGAGTTCAGGGAATGAGAGCTCATTAGGAATAATCATCTAAAACCTGACTGAAATCTCTGCAGCTTTTCTGCCTTACACCAGATGAAGATCTGATCCATTCACCTAGTTTTAAGTCCAGACACACACTCTTGTGGTATAGACATAATTTCCTGTGCGTGCTGTAACCATTGCTCTGCACTGTGACAAGCAAATGCTTGTTAGTCTTTGTATGGCTCAGCATGAGCTTGCTTATAACACATTTCCTTATGGCACTTATTTTGCTATAAATGATGTTTATTTTGGTGTTTTTGCTGGTAATTTATTGGTGCTTGAGATCACTCATTTCTGAAGCACAAGTGTGACATCTTGGGAAAAATAACTTCCACTCAGTACTAATCTATCATGTTGACTTTATTTCCGTCACACCGAGAGCAAACAATTTCCTACTACTCCGTGCCTTTCAGTGAAATGCCTTTTCCAAAGGGCTAGGGAAATGCTTTTGTCATGGAAAAACCAGAATCCTGCTATGCAGAAAGTAAAGCAAGAGGTGCAGTGGATCAGGGCCTAATTGAGCACTTAACAGGTTCAGACTAGCCTGGTTTACTGAACCACTGAACCCATCCAAGCTGAACAGATGTAGAACATTTTGGATATGCAGTTCAAATACGCTTTAGCATGGTGTTTCTTCATTGCAGGTAGTAACACACAACCACCTGGGCAGCTGTGCTGGAAATTGCTCTGCAGCATGGGCAGGAGAGAGGGGCTGCATCTGCATAAGGCAGGCTGCTCTCGGGGTCTCTGAGTAGGATGTGCCCTTCTGCCTCTGAAGATGCAGCTACGGATGCTCCCAGGCTTTTGTTCTTCTGTTTACTCAAGCATTTGTCCTGCGAAACAGGTGTTGGGGGATTTTATCAGGATTTCAGGTGGCTCGGAGGCAGAGTGACTAGTGGATGACTTTGTCCTTTCTGCGGGAACTTCACTCTTGCATGCCTCTGACATCTCACTAGTGTGATGCTGCCTTTTCCTTTCTAAGGAGCCAGTATCTCCAAGACAGTGTGGGGATTGCCCCAGAGATCTCCAGCTCGCTGGAAACCGTGTTTCTAAAGCTGAGCATTGCTCTTTGCTAACTGGACTGTGTTGCTACCACCCCTGTCACAGTTGTTGGTCAGTGTGCATACGTTCTGCTAGAGAATGTTTTTTTTCTTTTTAACCTGGGAAAAAACAAAACAAAACAGTGCACACTGTTATGCTCGGACAGGTGATAATGTGCCTGTCCTAGGTGATCACAAGACAGTTTGTATCATTATTATGTCTGCAGTTAATTTAAGATTCTTTAAAGGAAATGTTCAGGGGAAAAAAATGCATGATCGCAGTTTAAGATTGGGGTTCTTACAGCATCCCTGGCTCTAGCAGGCAAATCAGGAACATTGTAGCTCAGCATTTTCTGGATTGTAGGCATCTATCTGTTGGCTTAGGTTTCACTAAAATGTAAGTGGTGTTTACAATTGCGCTTGGCCATGAGCTTCTTGTTTTTGATAAGAGTCCAAATGCTAGGGTTATAATTACTGTGAATATTGCATCCTGCAATCTGGAAGCATAATCTCAACATGCATTGGGTTGGTCTTCACAAAGAACTTGCTGAGGGCTGCAGTGGTCATGCCTGTGGAATCTTCCCATGGCCCTGAGTTATTTAGCAATCCCTCATCTATGTCATCTTCTCTCAATGCTGTTTCATTTTGCCTGCAATAACTGTGTTAGAGTTGGCCCAGGCATAAGATGCGGGATTCATCATCTTCCAGCGACTAATTTTAAACACTAAAACCAGAAAAGCTTCAATGTAGGAGAGACCTACTTAAAAAGGGACACTCTTATAAAGTAGTCTTGCGGGTCATCTTGTAGTCCTTGCAGTGAGCAAGGGAAGGAACAAACCTTGATTCTCCCAAAAAGAGGAGTAGTAGCATGAGGATGATACAAGTCCTCTTTTTGTAAGGCCTGATCCTGATCTGCGTAGGCACATACCGGATCAAGCCAGAGCAAAGCCAGGTAAGCAGCCAACATCTAGAGACCTAGGAAAACATTACTGGTGGAAAAGAAACATAGTTGGTGTCTGCTGTTGCTGTTGAAGGGTTTGGCATTGCCAGCTGCCAAGCGGTGACCCTTCCTAAGGGATGGGCGATCAACATCTCCCAGGCCAAAACAACACTTGAAATCTACTGGACTCAGTGGATGAAAAGTGAAGCTAAAACCGCAGCTGAAAGTTTGGGCCAGGCTATAAATAAAGTACCTAAGTAAACTGAGGATAAAATGTTTTTAAAGGAACCCAGTAGATGGAGGGACCTGTCAACACGCCTTGCACTTCAGTGTTGGGATGTGGCTTGCTTGAGCTTTTTTTCTGGTGGGTAATACAGTGTGTGCTTACAACAAATACATTTGGACAAACAAGGATGCTACACAAAGCTGATGGGCTTTTTTTTCCCTCATAAGTAATTTGATGAGATTTTCTGTAAAATTTGATTAGCAACATCCTTCTCATAATGTGTCATTGGTGAATTTCCTGTGCTAAACATATTGTCTTACAAACATATAGTGAAAGAAGGTTAAGAGATTCTTACACAAGACACAGGTAAGGTCATAGTCTTAATTCTATGTATAAGGAAAAAATCCCCTGAAAACTAAACAAGTCTCAAAATACTCTTCTCTAGACTTTGGTTTTGCACTGTAGTCTGAATTTGACACAGCAGAAAAATTTTCACCTAAAGATAGAGGGGATTTTATACAGACTGACTTGTTCGCTCTGTCCTCTGTGTGTCTACATATGTATTGATATATATATGTGTATATATATACACACATACACACATATATAGTTTAGAGAAGAGAAAGATGAAACATGCCTTCCTTAGCTTTGTAGTAAACTCAAGTGAAGCCAGAGGAAAACTCTGGCTATGTATTCAGCCTCTGCAGGTAGAGTCTCATTTCCAGTTTGTTCTATAAACAGACTCTTTTCTTCCATTATTTAAAACTGCTCAGCTGCTTCTCTGCAAGAAAACAGCAAAGGCAATTGAATACAGCCTTGGTCACGTAAATGGCTCTCGTCTCAAAAGCTAGTTCGTATTTGATGCTGTCCTAGTTTTTCTTTTCTCAGTCCCATAAAGGTTCTTTTCAGAGTTGAAGAAATTCCAATTAGTGAGCACTGGAATCAGTGTGTGAGCAAAAAAAGTACAGTACGTAGCATACTGCTATAAAATTACGTATAAATATTTACATACCCTTTAATGTCACCTCATGTTCAGTTAAGCTGTGGGATTTTTTTTGCAGCTTTTTTCTAATCTTGGCCATTTCAAGCATGACTAACATATTTTGAATTATTTTTAAACTTCCAACATCATCTCTCTAACAGCAGTGTACATGAAGGTGCAGGTGGCTTGAATGAGTTCAAAAGATTAGTTTGCTGAGGAGACCTAGGACTCTCCAACTGTATTTCTGTGCTCGAGTTTCTTAATAAAGCCGCTGTGTTATCCTGAACTTAGGCTAACTCCATGGTTACGATGGTGTCGATTAACCACAGCGTCAAAAAGAAGAATTCAGCCGGAAGCAGCCAATACAGGGATTTTTATGTTCCTCTCCTCTTTGCCAAGCACAGACAAAGGCGCAGGTTGCTACGTATTCTTGTTACACCTTATCTAAATATATTGATCAGTTCCTCCAGACTCTTGTTTGCTCGGCAATGGCTCTGGTTCGTTCACGCCGGGATTGCAGGGGAGCTGAATGGATACGGCCACGTGAGAGGTGCCCGTGGGCTGGTTCGAGCTGGGTGACACCGAGCCTGGCTTCTCTTTTATTTCTCCTGGCTGGTTGTTTGACATCCGCCGGCTCCTCTGTTCATTAAGTCGGCGTGATGAATGGAAGGCAGCGAGTGTAATTCAGGCAGTTACGGCCACCTGGTCGATAAATATAATAAACATGCACTGCTGCATCTCTTTCGGGACCATGTGCGTCAGTGAAGTGCAAACTGGAAAATGTGTGATACTGAATGGAAATCGTAACTCGATGTGAAGATACTAGCAGTTCCCAGAGTCACACTGGCCTCTTTTGCCCCCAGCCTTTTTAAGCCCAATAAAAGAACATTTTCAAAGGTGAGGTTCCCCCAGTAACAGAGAGATTACGTTCATGCAGTTTTATGTTTTATGCAGAAGACATCTGGTTCTGCTGTTTTTCACACTAGGATAATTTTATGGGAGTGGATCCTGCACCACCCCAAGGGTAGGTGTCCCCAGCCACGCGGGATCGGGCTGGTGCAGACAGTCACAGAGTGGTTTCTGTGCCATCCCTGCACCGCGCTGTGGCACAGGCGACGTGCCGGGCAAGGCAGGAGAAGGGGTCTCTTGTACCGCCGGTTGTCCTTGTGCAGAGGCAGGAGAAACTCAGCCCACAAGAGCCCCAACACCAGCTGGTTTTAAACACCAGCTTTGCACTTAACATTCCCAGCCTGTGCCTTTCCCTGAGCTGAGCTCTGCCAGTCCTGACTTCAGCGGCGTTACCTTGGGCAGGGATGTAGCGTGGGCCTGAGGCAGAACCAGGGACACACAATTTGTGCACTTGACTTGATAAGATTGACTCGTAGATGCAACCCTGGACTCAGTGCTGATGAGTGAACCCAATGCTTACAGCATGTGGGAACAGCCTCATGCTGGCCGGTGAGGGTAATGTCTTTAGCAGACTTTACATCATGAAGCGGTTAACAAATTCTTTTGTACTGAAGGGCTGGATTCAATAAAACTGCTCTGGGGCAAGTTACCATAGCCTGCCATACTGCAGTGCATCAGGCAGACCCCCTTTTTTTTTTTTTCGCTTTTCATTTGTTTTTCCTTCCCCTTTTAATTTTAAATTGAGTGCAGCTGACTGCCTCCAATGCTGTTAACAATGGCACTTCTTTCCCCAGGACAATGTAACATTTAAAACAGATAAAAGCTCATGTGGGGCTAATAAAAGTTTGCCCCCATCTCCTCATTCCTGTAGGGCAAGTTTCCCCATTGCTAACATTTAAAGTAGCAAGCAACTATGAATATGAATGTAATTGACTTTTACACACTATTACTCATCAGTGGGTAACTCCGAACAGGCGTCACTGGAGGGATGTGCTGAATCTCAAAGAAACTTTGCGTGGCCCAGCAGCAGGGGAGCAAAGCAGAGCTGCAAGAGCTGCAGCCTCAGTGGGGACTGGGGAATCAAGGGCCAAACAACTGTGGCTACAAGAGAGCTGGGCATGGAAGCCCGGGTGGCCCAGTCCAAGAAAAATAGGAAAACAGGGAGGATCTGCAGATGTCACTCAGCGTTTTGCCCTAGTAGGACTCCCATGTGCTCCTTCTGGTAGACAATGGAGAGAGGGAGCAAGTCAGCAGGTTCCCGTGCCAAATTTTCCTTCTGAAGTGCTTGTGCAGCTTGGGTTAGGGGTTTTAAGTAAATCTTCTGAGCTCTGGTCTTTCTGTCCATATCAGGGAGAAGGCACATGGCGTGCCTACCTTTTGGGGAGAAGAGTATTCATTGAATCCGCACAAACAAATCATGATTTCCAGAGCACTATGAAAGTGTTAGGTTTTATAAATGCACTTTGAGGTGACCTCTCTCCTGAGCAGTTTCTGCAAGGTATGTGTGTGCTATTACACAATTCAGTCTAAATTATTCAGGCAGCAAACCGACTAGTTTTAAAATAGCGTGTGTGTGGCGGGGGCACGTGTTTTGACTGTCCTCCAAGCAGAGCTCAATCCAGAACATCCATGACGAGAGTCTTCCCTTGCCTTCAGTGGTTTTTGAATTAGTCTCCACATTGCTTTCCGTATCTGTGCATCTCTGTGAGGGGGATTTAAACTTCTTTTTTTTTTTTGCCATTCCAAATGGTTTGGAGGGCCTCTGTCAGCACTGTGATGGGAAGGTGCATCTGTTCCTTCCCTCCACCTCCTCCTCATCTCCCAGTTGCTGGACAGCTCTGGGTTCCCTTTCCAGCTGCTGGCAGCTGTGGCTGCCAGACCTGCCCGGCTGCGTGGGCTGAACCTCTGCCCTTCCCACCAAAAACTCAAATCACTGACAGGAGCGAACGCTCAGCACAGTTTGGGCTGTTTTTATTTACAGAGCTAGAAAGATGATTGCTCCCTGCTGGTGTTTACAAACTATACGTTCCAGCTGAAGCACGAATGAGTCACTTTTACATTGCTCATAGAAAATAAAAGAAGGTTTAAACACCCACAAAATTTGCGTACTCTTCAGGTGTAGCCCCCGGAAGGGTGAGGACAGCTTCCACTGTATTCTGGTTGGAAATATCACTCACATGACTATTGGAAAGTCGAACAGTCCCTAGCTCGGTGATGTGCAAAAAATGAGGAAAAGGCCATGAGGTCACATTCTGAGGATGGTTTTAAAAATAAAGGCTGGAATGCAAAAAGTGTATTTGACTTTTGTAAGGCCTTTTTATGACACGTAGCCCGATGATGCTACATGGTGTTTGGTGAATTAAGCCGGTCTTTATCCACACAAATATGAAGTTAGGTCTTGCGGTGCACTGGTGGCTGTCTGCAAACCGATGCAGATGGTCATTTTGTTCAGAACAACACGCACAAAAGTATCGCAGAGGTGAATCTCAAAATACCCGCATTGCTGTAGTGTGCCGCTCCCTCTCTTTCCGTTAATGCAAAATGACTCACAGGCTTGAAAACATTGATCAAAAGCCCAAAGAGTGATTTAGTGGTGTGGGATGGGATGAGATGCTGTTTTAGCACAACAAACAGTAACTGCATTTAGAGGTGAGTATTGCCAAGGGAGCCCAAGGCGGTGCTGGCTTGCTAAATTGGGTAAAATGCAGGGATTTCACCAAATGCAAATGACAATGAACAATATGTATGACTCAATGTATCCGCTATGCTTTCAATGTGCAGTCAGAGGGTGGTATAGCTGACCTTTTAAAGTGATACTTTTCAAAGCACATTGTTGTGATTATCAAAGTATTCATTTTAGAATACAATATTTGGACCCACTCCCGTTAGTATTCTTGTGTATCATCTGAAGGCTGTTTCCCCCACTGTTTGTAAGAAAGCGCTTCCAGGCAGCCCCTAGAGTGTCATACTTTTATTTCTGTGTCTAATCAGGGAACAAAATTTGCCATCAGTTCTCTGAGGATTGATGCACACCTCTGGAATACTTCAACTCGTATGGAATTAGCTAAAACAAGTTTGATGGTGATTTTGCGAGTCCTTCCTGTCTGCCAGAAATAGCCTCCAAGAACAATGCGGAGCAAGAAATTTTCTTTGCTCTTTAGCCTCAGTTTCCTTCTGTCTAAAAGCTGTCAGTGGCATCACTGGCTGTGCAGATCAGGTCCCAGCACAGCTGCGGAGTGACTCCAGTTTTCCAGTACTGTAAGAGAGAGAAAAATATCTGGCATCAAATTTTTAAATTTAAGTGTAGGAAAAAAAATAAAAAATCACATTATCTCTAACATGGTACGGCCAAGGCCAGTGAGCAGACTGGAACGAGGCCCCTGCAAGTCCGAAGAGAGGCAGTTTTGCTGGGATGCGTTTCCTCCCCGTCCTCCATCAACTGAGGCAAAAACTTAACAGGAAAAAGAAAATAAAAAGGAAGCCGTACAGAGCAATTTGGCTGCACAACGCTCCTCATTACAAATAAATAGCCTGGGCCCTGCTCCTCCGTGGTGCGGGGACTCAGCGCGGTGCTTGGGGGCCAGGTGAGACGCTGCCACCGTGACCAGCGGTGGCCACCACCCTGGTCCCCACAGCACTGCCGGTCCCCCAGCCGTCACCCCTCTGACCTGCCGGGGGGCTGGCACAGGCTGGGCCCACCGCAGGTAAAGCTCAGCTTTCCTGAAGTGTGAGCTGCGACGGCCAGGTGCCCGATCGGGGGAAGAGTTCAGTGCTAAAACATTAGCAGAATCTCTTATCGGGGTGAGGATGCCTTATTTTGATCATGGAGGTCAAACGCAGACGTGGGAATTCCCCCAAGTTGGTTTATTTGCAGATTTGTTCAGACAGTTTCTTTTTTTTTTTTGTTTTTCTTTTTTTTTTTTTTGACATATCAGCCTTTTTTTATAATAATCTCATCTTGAAACTTGAGAGGAAGGGAATGTATGGGTGAGTAGCTAATATCAGTGAGTTCTGGAAACTCCCTTTTTATGATCTCTCTGTTTAGCAGCTGTACTGTTTTGATGCTTTCATTGCATTAAAAAAGTTATTTGACAGTACTGCCAATAAAGTACCTTCATCTGTTCCAGTAAAATTAACTTCAGTTCATAGTAACTTTGAGAAAAGCACTACTAAATAATATTAATATACAGACAACAGGGCTTTGATCTAATAGCTCGTAAAGAAGGAAAACATCAGAGGCATTAGGACTGAAGAAGGCACAGCTATTTTATTTTTTCTTTACCGATCATACTCGTTCAAATATTATTTTAAGTGTATATGTAGCATCTAGTGACTGGTAGATGTAAACATTTGTTTAAAATTAATGTAAAAACATCTCTTTATACAAAGCAATATATTTACTGATTTAAATCATACCCATCTGGACATGTTTATCAAAATCAATCCTTGTCTACTATAAGCCATTTGCTGCCATTGCCACCCACTGGCCAGGGACAAATAACCATCCTGTTACTGACCCAGATCAACAAATATCCTGATTAAACAGACACATCTTGCTACACATCCAGTTGCTTCCTATACAGTATCTTGCCTTTAATACAAAATCTGGCCAGCTTTCTACAAAATGTATTTATTGATTTTATTTTCAAAACAAAAGTCATCGTCTGGGAGAGGGGCAGGGGGAAGGGAACATGTTTTGCAGACTGTGAACTCTGATCTGGTAGTTTCGTCCTTCTGTTGTCTCATTAAACGTACTGTTTAAAACTAGAGGATCTCATCCTTTTATGTTTCTGTAATAGAACACACAGTTTTGGCAATATATAGTAAAATAACAAAACAGAATTACAGACTGTAGGGAGCCATTTTTCTCACATAGAGGTCAGCATACATGGTAATACTTTGGATTAAGGATGAAATTACTGCAGGACCTTAATAACTAACCTTATTAATCTCTTCTCATTTTCTTAAGAGTATCACAAAAAGAAATATTACAGCAATCGCAGCTTAACATTGGAATCCCTCTCTACTTTAATCAGTCCTTTAGGTACTGCGATTTTGTGTGTTATTTCGTACTAATCATACTAACAATTGACTTTATTAATCATATCTATTGTTGCTGCTTGTTTACCACTTTCCTTCACAAATTATTATAAGGCCCAATATTTGGACCTTTCAAACAAATTTGAAAAACTGATATAAAATTATTCTTCTTAGGGAAGCTGCTCCTCACTTAGATACCCATAAGAAAGAGGTAAACCAGGCCCCTATGTTTCTCTTTCCTGTGCCTTTGGGTACCGTAGCAGGTGCATACCACAAATGCTGACATAGCCTTCTCTACAAATGGTTAATCAGAGGCAAAAAAGGCAATAATGTTTTGTTCTCTGCATCATTAGGAAGGGGGAAGGAGGAGAAGGACATGCCAGAACAACTGCATCTTTTGTTTTAAAGTTCTTTGGAACAATTCTGCCAGGCAGAGCGTTTTCCCTCTGTTTCATTTGTCTTTGTTATTTTCCTATCTAATTAAAATTCTGCAATGCTGTCATGAAATTGTTGTCCGTTTAAGGTCACAAACAGCTTCTGTCCTAATGAAATATGAATTGCATTAGTTAATTGAATTGTGCACTTATTGTGTGTTGTGAATGGACTGAGCGCACTTATATTCTTAATATATACTGAACGTGTTACCAGTCTAGGGAACGTTTGGGCATAGAAAATGCTGCTATCATTCTTTGTATCACAATAGGGAGATTTAATTGGCAGTTGACGGGGCTAAGAAGTATTTGTGAAGGACAAGAACTGTAAGATCTCACACAGGCACCTGCTATCTGGGATGAGATTGGCTCTTCGGCGGTCTGGGGTCAAGTCACAGTCCTGAGCAGAAAGCTCAAATAAACCCGTATGATGCACGGTGTCTCTGTAAAGACAGGAAGAACCAAGGGAGAGTAAGGAAACATCTGTGGCCTTCTGCAGCAGCAGGCTTTTTGGGTTTAGCGAACCTCGTAACTGAAACCCCTAGTGTGTGGTCCAGACCGTTCTCTTGCCAGGTCTGCCTGGTCTCTGTGCAGATAGTACCCTCATACCCCAGGTAACACAACAAGCTTAGCTCTGAGGACCTTTTTGCAGATGGGGGATTCTCCTCTGAACTGTGGAAAAAAGTTGGGTTTAGCGCATTGAGAACTTGACCAAAGTCAAATGAAAACAGGGCAACACTTTCTGCTGACCTCAAAGCTGTGGATGAAGCAGGTGCTTAAGGGAAGTGCAGGCTCTGGCACTCAGCCTTTGCAGTGTCTAAAATGGATATATTGGATCTGTAACCACTTGATGGAGGATGCTGCTAATGAACGAGACCATTTTAGAGGATGGTCATTAGCTAGGAAAACAGTAACAGAATACTAAATTAAATTTCTTTATATGAGTCTTGTTTTCTCCCTTAGTTGTTCAATCTAGTCACCATATACATATTTATACATATATACATGTATATAAAATACTAATACATAGACATATGTCACCAATGCTTAGCCTTTAGACTTATTTCCAGAGAAAAGTATGTTTGGATTGTGCATAATACTTACGTAAGATAATAGATCCGAGTATAGTGCCTTCCCATTACTCTTTAACTTGACAGGTGTGGAGAGAGATCTATTGTTCTGTCAAATAGTGCCTCCCTTAGCTTGAAATGATATTTCATTCAACAGAAGGCTGAAAGAAAAGATAAGCAATGTTCAGGTTGAAGAGTAGTTGAGAAATTTCTTCTCGTTATCATTGTCCACTCAAAACCTGAGGAGATATGCAAATGGCAGTCTATCTTTTACAGCAGCAAACTAATGCAGGAATATAAAACCACTTAAGATAAACACAGCTAAAACTGACTTCCCATGATACACAGTTCCCAAAGGGAAATACCATAACCCTTTCTACAAGAGTAACCGAGAGGAGAGTATCTATCCTTGATCTGAGCAAGCATGGACGACCTCTTTGTGTGGGACTTTCCAGCCCTGTGCATGTGCAGAGCCACTCATAATTTCCTGCTGTGGGCAATCCTCCACAGCTGTTGTAGCACTCACCTTCCAGGAACACTCCTCCACATGCCCTACTCAAGCTCTTCATTACCACCATCCACAGATGATGCACGGAGATACAGAGATTAAGTGAGGCATTCTCGCTCGGGTACGAAGGCAAGGGACTTTCCCTATGCACTCAACAGAGGGGAAGAGGAGTTTCTCCAGAGGGCAACTTGTTGCTATGCCCAAGTAGCTGCTGCTTCTCTGAATCACCTTCTGGAATATTTTCTCACTCTCTCTCGATCGTTGTATTTATTGAACCTAAGGGGACCTGCCTCTGGGTGTAGTTGTTGCATTGCAGAAGTGCTTCAAGCAGATGAGTTTCCTGCACTCCCCAATCCCTCCAAGACACTCATACCTCCTAAATCTTCTGAGTAAGGAATTTCCCACCTCGTTCCTGTATCACTCAGTTACCTCCTGTCTCTTTCTCTCCCGCTTTGAGTTTTCGGCATTTACCACAGTACCGACAGCTCTAGCTGAGCTACTGTTGAGTATCTCTGCCCGCATGAAAGGGTTCGGGAGGTGAGTAAGAAGGAGTGGGCGTCTGCGATGGTTTGGTGAGGTGCATCCTGACAGAGTCATGGCAGTGGGCAAATGACTGAGAGTGAAAGTGGTGGGATGGGGCGCGAAGGGTGATTGGCAGTGGTTGCTTAGTGGTCTGAAAAGAGGTGAGTGAAAGTACTCGGGTCGGGGGGAGGGGAGTTTGGGAAGCACGGCTGACCGTGAGAAAGACACCACTACGTTACCCGTGGCACACTACAGGCGTGAGTGCTGTATTCTCTTCTGTGGATGCAATTTTAAAAGATTTGATGTCGTTAAAAATATTCATGTACTTCTGTCTAAAGATAGATAACATAGAGATGTATAATTAAGGAGAGGAGGAAATGAAAGAGATTCAAGGAAGGCTGAAAAATAAAAATAAACTGAGGAGTCCTCTGGGGAGAGTAGAGAAGCAGCAAAGACCGACACAGCCTTGCAGACTCCAGCGCAGCTTTGTTGTCTTCCGCAGCACCATCACGTGCAGGGAGATGGTCTGGGGCCCTGCTCCTGAGGTGGTCCTCCCTGGGGACACCTGTGCTCAGGCTGCCCCTGGGTCCAGCCAACAGGATCCAGTTGCCCATCTGAGGCTGGGTGGAGCCTTTACCTGCCCCGGCACCATCAGCCGTACCTCTTTGGCCTCTGCCAGCATCCACCCCAGACTCGCGTGGTGCAGGGACGGCTCTCTGGGTGGCAAAGGATGGTCCTCAGAGCAGCGTGGGAGAGCCTGTTCCCCAACTCTAATTAATTAAATTAAGAAAAACCACAACTAATTATCACAGTCGTCTGTAGCTGGACAAAGGGGCGGAGGAAGCCGTACATGAACAGTAGCATTGTATGGCTTGGCACAGATTTAAATTCAGTATCGTTAGCAGGTTGTTTAGCTTTATTTTTTTGTTAAATAAGGAACATGGGTATCTTTTTTTTTAAATACAGCTTCTTCCCTTTATGTTGCTGTCATTGTATGTTTAATTACTATTCCTTCCATTTGGATAAAGCAGGTGGGCAAAACCAAATTTTTATTCTGTTTACTTTTTTGTTTTCATTGTATATTTTATGAAAATGTTCCTTATAAGATTAAAGAACTTGTCCATTTAAAAAATCCATCTTGAACTTCTTTTCTTAACCTTTAATTAATACTGGCATTTAACTTCCAGAATTTTTTTTTAATATTAAATAGTCACATTAGTTTTCCAGAAAAAAAATACATATTATGTTTTTTTCTTAAGTTAAAGATATTATGTTGTTCATTTAAAAAAAAAAACTATACAAAGCTTATTTTGGAGATTGTCTCATTGTTTTGGGTTTGTCTCAGTCGAAGTCTTTTTTAGTTAGATGAACACTAAAAAGTTTAGAAAAAATCTTTGTAAAACAACGAAGGACACAAAACTCCCCTGCTCAGCTAATACACAAGTGTCAAAAGTTGCTCTTCTTCACTAAAATCATCATCATGCAGCACAGACTGTGCCTGTGCTCAGCGCCACTTACTTCAGATGAAGGTAAAGAAATGCCACAAGAGGCAGATTTAGGATAATATTTTTTCTCTCCCATCCTTTTCCCTGTCTTGCGTAGTTCCCATGAAGACCTCATGCTAATCCCAAGAATTCAGAGATTGATTTAATCCTTCAGGCAAAATACATTATTATTATTATTATTATTAAATATTTTTAATAATAAATAATTATTATTATTTAATAATTATTATTATTTAATAATAATTATTAAATATTTTTAATAATAATAATAATAACCTCCACCACTACTACTACTATTACTACTACTATTGTTTGGAATAACTGTTAACAGCTTTTGCACTATAGAAATATTTAATTATTCTTTGAAGCTTGCTAAATTCACTTTTCAGCATCCTGTAGCAATCATCTAATTTAAAAAATTTAAATAAGAAAATGGTCTAATTATGGATCCTATACAAAAGTACATCCTCTTACCAGCTATGAATTTCCTGTCATTCCTCATATAATTGAAAGCTCTCTATTTCTTGCATGATGAGCACTGGGAGTGCTCAGTCTCCATACCTACATTCTCTCCCTGTCACTCATGTTTCACTCATTCAGTTGGCTGGTTACCTACTATTATGGTTATCCATTGTCCTCCCTATTGAAAAGTTTTTTCTATGCTTATAGCCTCATTGCTCCACTCTGATCCCTGTCAAAGAAATAGTGCATAAAATTCAAACATAAATTTCAAAAAATATTTTTTAAATCCCAACAATTTTAATTAAATTATTATCCATGCAATTATTATTAATGCATAATATTAAAATTTTAGACATGAGATCAGGAATTTAACTTCCCCTGTCCCCCTCCAAACTGTAGCTTTTTAATGTATTACTTGGCCCATGATTCTCAATGCTTGGCATCTACCTAACTTCAGACAACCAAGGCAGGAGGTCTCCACTGTGAAACTCAGTCTATTCATTTAGACACCTACTCATGTGTTTAGGAATCCAACTTTGAAGTTTGAGGTTTTTTTTTTAAGATTTAGGGAATTGGGATACATGATAGTGAGAATGAGAAAGTACTCCCTTGGGCAACACAGCACTGGCAGTTATTTGCCCAACCAAAAGCCCACCATTTCATTAAAACTTAAGCAAGTAGATAAGAAGATAGTAACTCTTTCTTTGACTCGGGAACTGGTTAAAATATCTTACCTTCTCTTAAGGACCCTTAATCTTGCAAAGTTTCTGTTTCTTTACTTTGGAATGTTCTGAAATCCTGCAAATGCCTGTGAGAAATTGGGGAACCCCAGAAGCTGAAAGGTCATCTGAGAGGGGAAGGGTGGCTCTTAGGCACAAGCTAGCTAATGCTTTGTTTTAAGAAGCCAGTCTCCTGATGGAAGAGAAGCTTGGCTATAGAGCAGAGGGTCAGATAACCCTTTTCTGGCAGAAGATGTGAGTCTTTGCAACTGAAGATGGTTTTTGCCACCAGTCAGAATGAGACTGGCGAGACAAACGGCACTGGTCACCCCGGGAGCACAGTCACGAGGAACACTAGCTAGGCAAGCTTCTTAATTTCAGCCAAAACAATAGATATCATGAGACACCGGATGAGTTTTTCTTACCAGTAAGTGAGAGAGATGGTCTGGGAACTAACACCAGTTGGCTAGGCAGAAAACTCGGGGTCCAAGAAAAGGCTAATGGCTTTGACTCAGTTGTTCCCAGTTTCATACACAAGCCTGATGAGGCAGTGAGATCTATGCCAGTTCTAAGTGTGGCCAGAAAAGACTGTGCAAGAAGGCGTTTTAGTTTGCTTGAGAATGAGGAAACCCTTTGGGGAAAGGAGAGCCTAGAAAATGGAGAGGACCAGAACAGAAGTAGATCTTGCAAATAAGCCAGAAGTTAAGAGGACCTGGGGAACATATTAGTCAGATACGTCTATTAAAGACATCTGTATATATGGCAGCGTCTTGTGAATTCAGAGAACACGATGCCAATTACGACCATCGGAGAGTCGTAATTTTGGTAAATGCATAAAAGGGAATTCAGTAAAACTGGGAAGGTATCAGAAGAAGAAGTTTAATAAGCCTAAGTATTTAGACAAACTTAACAAGCTTAAAAGCAAAAGAACAATCGGAGTATTTTGCTGTGGAGGACAATTTCAATAATAATGGGTGGTAGAGAAATGTAGTGGAACAACATCATTATCTACCTATAAACTGTTGAGGATAGAAAGACTGGGCCAATGAAGCAGAGGAGATACTGCTGTATAGCAGGATAACTTGAATATTATTTAGCTGAACTTTAAGTGGGAAGGACTATGCAACTGAATCTCTGAAGACAAATAAATAAATGCTAAACTAGAAATTCCAAAGCATTTTAACAACTTTTGGAAATTAGCAGGTCGTTGTTGCTAATATCCAGCTTAAGGAAAGGAAACGGAGTGACCAGTGTTGAACTCAAAAGAACTGCTAAGAAAACTGTGGTAATAGTGACTTTGGCTACTCCCCTGTGCTTGGCCAAATAGATCAGGAGGCACACAGATTAGAAGAGAGATCTCTTGACGCGTGAAGCAAAAAAATCTTGAAAAATTGACACACGAAAGGGAGAAACTAGTTTTAACTTGGGTATTAATCACAGACTGATTGTAGTTGACTCAGTAAGTCTTGACATTCAGGTGGACTACAAGGCTAATTCAGTACAGCAGCTCCTGTGTTCATGGGTCATACCTTTCATCTCTTCCAGGTGATGCTATTTTGTTTTCTTTAAAAACTGTGACATAAGTACATGTTTTAGTATCTGAGAAATTCAACAAAGAGCAACTTCATCTCTATCCTCCTAGATCTTCCCTTAAAAATTGGCCAGAGGAGAAGTACTAAACACAGCTTTATGATCTGCTCCTCCTCCTGGGAGTGTGAAAGCCTTCAGAGAGCTTCTTGCATGGCTCAGCGGCTACCAGCTTCCTGATAAAATGCATAGACACGCTGCGCCTTCCACATATCAGGACTCACCAAGCAGGGCTGAACTGCAGCTATAGAGTGCCCAGGTGCTTTCTATCTAAGCACGGTGGCTTCACACCAATCCAGACACAAGGGGGTTTTGTACCAAGCCTTTGTTTCAAACACTCTTACCCAACCCTGCTTGCTTCTAGAGGAACACCACCTCAGCTTAGGTTTGTTTGAGACATGAACCGGGTACTGGAGTCTCAGGGAGTACTAGGCAGGGCTGGTCTTCACTGCAAGCCACCACCATGTCACAAGACAACCTTGAAGAGTCCCCTTGGCACGACGCCTACGGTGACTTGGCAATTACATCCACTGGGCTGCACTCAGCGTTGTGGCTGCCAGCTCTCTTTAAAACCTGCTGGGACCACAGCTCAAGCACGATTAGCTGGCATGATGACAATTGTGTATTTGTCCCCATTAACTTCAGCTCTGTAGACGGGAATAAGCAATACATTGGCAAGAAAAGGCATAACTTGCATACGTACAAATGCTTTGCGGCAAGTGTGCAAGGTGGTACTGGATGCATGAAAATGAGTCGTAAAAAAAGAGGTGATGAATGAAGGAAGGTTACGCAGCCATAGAAACAAGGAATTGCACAAGGAATAGCTGAAGAAACACACACGCGAGAAGGAAAGCGAGTACATGAACAAAGCATGCAAAAAATCCCCAAGGAATGAAAGGGGTGCAAGTTAAGAGGTACAACTTGGTAGTGGACAAAGATGACAAAATTAGATTAAAACAAATGTACAGGGTCAGGCAGGCATGAGAAGAGACTCACTAACCTTCCCATGGTTGTTACATACATACAAACATACTGTTTGGGTGGGACAGAAAACATTAGGCAAAAAAGATTAAAAGGAGCAGTGTATTTTTTCCAGCCAAAAGCCATCTGTAACCTATGCTGAAAATTTATTTTTTCTGCGCTTCAAGCATATTAACAGTTTAATATATGATAGTATTGCTGGTGACACTGAGAACACTGGGCTTTAATGAATCAATAGATTTGTTTCATCTTTAACTAATTTGGACCTTTAATCTTCTTGCTTGTGCAAAGTCTTCCTTCAGGTCAAAGTATTAAATAGGCTCAAGAAGTAAATAGGGAAATAAATACCAGAAACCCCATGGGGAACATTTAAATTAAAATTTTCTAATAGTAAAATCAACTTAATGCCGCAATCACAGGCTCAGTTCATCTTCTTCCTTTCCCTCCCCTCCCCAGCTTCATGGCTAAAGCTATGGGAATAAAAAGCCGAAAAAAAAAAAAAAAGGAAGAGGCTTTGGTTTTCTTTTAGTTTCTTGTTGCTTGTGTTGCTCTAGATTGTTTGGGTTTGGTTTGGGGTTTGGTTTGGTTTGGTTTGGTTGTCTTTTTTTAAATTTTAACTGCTCTCATTATAGACTTACAGGAACTTTTAAACACAAATTTGTAAAAATCAAACACATAGCCCGAAACATTGGCCTGCAAATTTTCCCCCTTGTTTCATTCCTGGTTTGCGCTCTACTGTATGCCCATGTTAGTTACGCATCTGGATTTTTTCATGGCTATAAATTATGCTGGTGTAAACCCTTGTGTAGCCAAAATCTTGCTGATATAACTGTCTTCCACCAGTACAACGTATTTCAGTTAATGAGTCAGAATACACTTTGATATCAGTGCAAATGGTTCCTCCTGGGGGGAGGATTGCTTCTTTACTGTTAAAGTGTAGATAAGTTCTGAACTTTTCTCTTCCCTTACTGGGGCTTAAATAAATCAAACCCATATCTAGTATTTCTCATCCAGAAATAATACAGCTTCTTTTCATCACATTTTTGACTGCTGGTCCTTTTCTGTGTTCTTGCTTCGATCGTCAGAAAAGGGTATATCTAAAATCCTCTTGAAAGCAGAAGTTCTGTTTCAAGCAACAGCCACCACGGGATCAAACATCTCCAGTCTTAAAAGAAAAAGAAAACTGACTTGAAAGTTTGAAGCTAACAAACGATTTGCAGTTGGCCGAGACACTTGTGTTTAATATTGAGGAAGCAATGACTTTCTGGCCTCCAGTGGAGCATCTCCTAGACAGACAGACAGACAGACAGACAGGCACACAACAAAATGAAGTCTTAATGCTGTGAGCTTCTTGAGAACGCTACAATAACATTCTGGCAAACTGTGCACCCTTGGCTCCTGTACTCGCTGCAGTTTGAACATCTCTTTTGGTTTAGCATGATGTTTGGCAAGGTTCCCAACCTTACATTATCTGGGAAGAGACGACAAGAGAAGCTGGTATGTTCAGGGAGTCTTTGAAGAAGCTTCTTCACGGTTTTCTCATAGCAAAACAGTTGGCTGTGTGTAGGAGAAGTGTCAGGACTGCCGTTTAGACTGCTGGCTTGAAAAGGGTTTAACTGAGTTGCATCGAGGCACTGAGATGCTGAGATACCATAGCAATGTGTGTGGTATAAGAACCTAGATAGAAGAAGATTAGATAGCAAATCAGACAGAATTTTGCATGTGATTTCCTGGGTTTGTCTAAACTTATAGCAGCAACAGTTAATTATAGGAGGTTCTGCAGGCAGCTCCTGGGTGGGTTATGTCACTTATACATTAGATTTCAGCCATAAATTGCCAGCTGAGACCTACCCCTGTGGCAGGAAGCCCCTGTTGATGCAAAGCTCAGGGGTAGGAGCAGCAGACGTTAGTGATGGAAGATCAGGGGGTGAAGAAGCATTTTGACAGTAATGGCAGAACTCCAATGAAAAGAGCATCAAGATGGGCACAGGTCATCACCTAAAGAGAGACAGACATAGGAGGTGGTTGCACACAGAAGCTATTTGTGGTCATCCTCTAGCTGATCGCTGTACCGACTTCCAGATCTAGTCCCTCTCCTTCTACCACGCGTGAATCCCTCAGCTCCTGTAATCACTTCCTCTGGCTTTTAAGCAAGGGCAGCTCTTTAATTGCAGGTTAATGCTTTAATCAAATTCTTGAGGCTACTTTGAAGTGGCTGGGCAAGAGAGACTGGCCTTTCAGCAGCAGCTGCTGGCGTGTTGCTGTACAGGGAAGGCTTTGCCATAAGACTCTCTGTGAGCAGCAGGATCCATCATTTTTCCTCTGGTAGTGCCTCAGGGCACGTTTACACAGCACAGCGCAGTGCTGCACAGCAGTTGCACTGGGTTTGCAGCAGGGATGGCCCACCTGGAGCACTACCCTAATACACCTATAGGACCCGCACCCCTGTGCTTGCCGACGAGTTGGCTTGTTCAGAGCAAAGTCTGATCTCTCTTCCTCTCCATCGATCTGCACTCTGCCGTGTGGACCCACCTGCATTTAGAAGTATATTTGGAAGTGAATTATAGAGTTTAGGACCTTAAATCAGTTTTGATCTGCAGTTTCCGATCTGTGGGGTCTTATTTATTTCAGAAAGTGCGAAAGCTTTCAAGCACTGATTTCATAGGCAATGCATTTATTTTTTTATTGGCTGATATTCCTGGTTTTGTTTTTTATTCTTTCCTTTGAGTATCCAAAATTTTGCATGAAATTTCTACTCACTTGGAAACACCAACACATGAAGTAATTACCAGTCTTTCCTGCCTAAGTTAATGGCCTTCTCCTTCCTCGTGCTGTTAGTTCAAGGTCACAATGATAAATTTAAATCCTTCATGAGTTTTCATCTGACTTGCTGTCCACATAAATTGTTCATTAAACAATCCAATTTCTATTGGCATTCTCCCTTTCAAAGGATGTCAACAGGAAATAAAAATGCTCGGTCCTTTGTGAATGATCTGCAAGGACATGCAAGCTTATTAAAAAAAAAAAAAAAAAAGGCAGCAGTTAACCAAATCCTTTAGTTTCTGTTTTGAATGACTGGCCATAGGAATGCAGGCTAAGCTGTACTTTAGCGGTTCCCAAGGATGTGTATGTGTAACTTGTTGATAGTGGTAGGTACTTCAGGCTCCAGTGACAGCTATGTGACCACTCTGATGATCATTGTCCTGTAGCAGAACCAGCCCCTGTCTCCTCTCAAGAACACCAGGCATAACAGAAAACAAAGAGGGATCTGTTTTTTCAGAGGATTGGCACTCCTACCTCCCGCTCTTTGCCGAAAATAGAGAGCGCCTAGGTCCCTTCAGCTCCCACCCTATGCTCCCAGCAACCATTAGGTTGTAAGGAACTGCATGACTTGCTCCAGAAGTTGCTGTGAATGTCTGATATCCAGGAGAGCTGGGACCTCTGCCTTACAGGACTTGTGGGGGATGTGATTGATAGGAGCAAAACTCAATACACAGAACACCAGCTTACTTCATTGGGAACTACCCACTACCACCAAAAGGAAAGAAAAGCCCATCACAGCCTTAAAGTTTCGGCGTTATGTTTTTAAAATCTTACCGGTGTCCAAGGTATGTGTCTTTCACGGTAAAAATTACTTGGAGTGCACTGTGAATGCACAGACGGAGATCAGTGCTGAACATCTGGTTAAAATAAATTACAGTCTTATTTTGCAAATAAAAGTTCCTAGGATCTACATGACAAAGTCTGGCCAGCACAACTATCTCATGGGGAAAAAATCACATCCCTAGCCTACAAAGATAACTATTTTGGCACGATTCCTTTCCCCACTATGTAGACTTACATAGACATACACCAAACAGAGGAGTTCTTTCGCCAGTGTAACTCACATTGTTTGGGAAGTACTTCAACCGTGCTGGCAAACTCCTGCAGCTGGTATAAGCCATATCCTCTGAGGGATTTGGCCAGAACGGTGACACCAGCAAAGGCCCTGAAGTACAGAATAACCCTTTTTCTCCTGTTACCCATCTCTAACATTTTTCATTCTGAAAGCTTCCTGCTAAAAGGAAACACACGGAATATGTGCCCTTTCTTGTATCAGCAAGGCATTATTTGTTTTTACGGAGGAATTAAGGTATACATATGGGTAGGAGGTGTGTTGCTTTCAAACATCCCAGTGGTACTTGCTTCTTGATGGAAGATCCTACTTGTCCTGTGGGATGCCTGTTGTTTGTTTTGGTGTTGATTTTGGAGGTGGAGGGGCAGAGGTGGTTTGCATTTCCTTAAGTCTTCATATTTTGGTTTTGCTTGGTGGCATTTGAATAGATCTAATGGTCATAGTTAATGGATTACAACTGTGTATGCAAATTAAACTAATTTGAGCTGTTTTGAATAACAAAACAAAGTCCTTTATTCTGTTTGTGAATTGTATTCTTACACTCTGACACTTCCTGGTTTTTTTTTCATATGGTCCCTGTTAGTTCTTACCTGATAACATTTGCCAAAGGACTTTCTGGATGAACCCAAACATTCGGGATTTAGCACCAAACCCTAACCCATGAGCACCTCATAAAGTAAGGCAACTCGTAAAGCTATTTTGGCTTAAAAGTAGGATTCAGCTCATTGTGGCGATGGGCAGTTTTCACCTGTCCTCTTCAGACAGTTAATTTTGTCTAAATTCCCACTTGCTTCAGTCTATGCAGACTCTCTTCATTCCTTTCCCTGCTCCTTCACCCTCTATTTGTCTTCCAAGTCTTGTGCTTTTCCACAAGCAGTGAACAGGACAGAAAGGACAAGAAGGAAGAGTGAAGGGGAGGCACCCGAACCAAAACCAACCTCTTCTGAGCAGATGCAGGCCAGGAACTTCCCCTTCATTTAATTTCCCATTATCAGTTAGCTGTGAACTGAGGAGAACATGGAGCACGCCATGGAGAGGCCTCCACTTTTGCATGCACTGTGTTGGAAGGGAGGACCTGCAACTTGCCCTGCAGGCCTGCCTGACTGCCAGGACACGTCTGCCTCCCCTACAGCTAATACCGACACACAGGATCCGGTGGAGTACAGCACCCAAGGGCTGACTTAGGAAAGGGCAAGGGAAAGTAATGACCAAAAAATGCCACCTCTTCTCTGCCTCAAATAAGGCTTTCACAGGTGAGCAGAAATGGTTTGGGCTGCTAATGAGGTGCAGGCTGCCAAAGAAAACACATGCGCAAATTCGTATTTTCCAGGTGGCTGCTGGTAGAAGTGTAGCTGTCCATTGAAGTCTACAGCATAAGCTTTTTTTTACACTTACTCATTAAATTGCAGATTTGTCGTGAGGTTACTTTATCGTGACGTTAGCTGTGTTGTCTCATTGGCCTTGTAAATCAGTTGATTGTCATGAGGTTTAGAAAAACTGAGAGCCTGCTTCAAGTCACGTGGGGAGCTGGTGGCACTTCTGCAGAAGGTGCCGGTGACTCTGCACGACCTGTTGCCAAGGGGAGCCAAGGCCACCGCTCCAGCTCAGCGTTACTCTTGCTCAATGCCAAGCACGAGTCAGTCAAGCCAGAGGGACTTGGATCAGAACTGGGTGTTGAGACAACAAACACAGGATGGAGTGTTTCCCTGAGGGATGTTAAAACAAGAAGCAGAAAAATGCATGACTGGTCCCTCGTGGTTCAGCTGATGGGATAACCTGCTCAGGCTGGTCCAGTCTCACCCTTCCCGTTCACATTCACATGCACGCTCTGCCTTTTCTGGCCAAGGCTGCTCCAAGACAAGGCCTCCTCACCAGCCTCACAGCCTTGCTCTCTTGCTTTCCCCTCTCTACCCCTACTCATACCTGTGCCTTGAGCCTGGCACAGCTGGACGGGTTTGTTAAATAAAACCCTCCGTGGCCTTGATGACAAACGTTGTGCCACAGCACTTTGAGCGTTTCTACAAGCAGCTGCTTTCGGTTCCCATTTCTCAGGCGGTTACGTGATTTAACTCTTTTGTGGTGGCCCAAGAGCGGCATGGGCAGCTGGAGCAGGCAGGGAACATGATGGGGGATGTGTTCACATTTCCTTCTGCTACCAGCATACCCTCTGCAGCCAGATCTTCAAACTGGGGCTTTTAAGTTAGGTAGGCTATTTCCAGTGTAAGGGCTCTCATATTGAAAGTAAGTTACAAGCAAGATGGAGAATTTAGACAAGATTTTGAGAGAAACAAGACTGCGTTGTCATTCAGACATATTTTGTCATTATTTTCATTCTGAAGTAATTCTGAAGATTTTACGGGGTCCTAATGCATCTAGCTTCTTTTCAGAGGGTGCAGGTATAAGAGCGATGTTTTGGAATTAGTCCCCTAACAACTCTGTGACACTTATTCTCTCCTCCAAAGTGATCCATAAATGGGTGTTTGCTAAGTTTACTGTTGTATATGAATGTAAACTCTTTAGAATGGGTTTGATAAATTTTAGTAGATGGAGAAGAAGGTGGCCTCAAACTGAACAGTTCTCAGTGCAATTAAGATTCATGAAAATATGTGCAAGGACACATTTGTTTTCTAGGTACAAGTTACACAGCTTCATGCATTCTGCAAAAACTGAGACTGCTAACTATTGATGCAGACAAACAAGCAAATTAGTTGAATAGGATTATCAACCCACAAAAGATCTGAAAAGAAAACTGCAAAGAATTGGGTAGAGCAGCTTTGACTATGTTGTTTGAACATGGAGGATTTTGTCTAGAAGGCCTTCTTGCCTTCTTTCTCTCATTACTGCTAGTATTGTTCCCGCAAAAGTGGCACTCATTAAATACTACCAGCTAGCTGCTATAGTGACGTTACAGCTCTTATGCTGATGCCAGAAATACCTCATTTTAGTGTGGGCCTTTCCAGGAATAAGAAAACAAGGCAGCCTCCACTAGGTCTGGGCTTTTGCATATTGCAGAGCCACGTCTAACTGAATTAAGTAGAGACGCCAAGACTAAATTGCTGAAACATTTCTCATGCTGACTTGGTTTAACAAGAATGCAGCCTAGTCTGAACACGGCATGGGTTTCCATGCAAGCTGAATGATCAATGTGTTACAAATCCCGTGTTTAAAGAGATGGCTTCACCATTCCCCAAAGCCTGGATTTGTCCTTCATCTTACAGGGGTCTGGAGGAAAGCTGCCTGCCAGCAGGGTCACTTGTGGGAAGCGTGGACAGGAGGAATAGTCATCCCCAATACTATAACCACACACATGTATGTATTTCTAAGCATATGCGTCAGTTTTCATGAACAAACCTAACTGCAATTAGTCCTTGCTCCTTAGATGTCTCCGAGTGCCATGTTAGGCAGCCTTATGCAAATAATATTTCCACTGATTTCAATTCACACAGACTTCAGTGAGAGCCTGGCCAGACTAGGACCTGCAAGGTATGCCTCCAGGATCATAGGCTCACTGATGCAAGAATTTATGCAGATAGATAGCAAGGACAAGGAGCAAAGAAGTTAGTCAAGACCACTGTGATGACAACCAGTTTTGTCCAAAGTCAGAAGCCTGGGATATCACTGGACAAACAAAAGGGTATACAGCCGGCAACTACCACATCAGCTGCAGACCTAACACTATACTGAGTATTGTGGAAACAAGGAATTCAAAACAGACCCATTTCTATCACAGGCAAAGGTGAGGGGGGTGGGGGGGAAAGAAAAATCTGGCTGTGGATTTGGTCAGGGGTGCACGTGCCATAGCCGCTCCCAGACAGGTTCTCTGACCGTAGTCAGCAGGGCTTGTGTAGTGACACCTTCTATTCCTTTCCAGTACAATTCAGTAACGTGCACCTGGCTGGACTGCCAGCATGTCGGCACTCCCAGGAGTAAAAAGATAGCGGCCTCTCTAAAGATACCGACCTCATGAAACACCACACCTCAGCACAACACAGACAAGGTCTGAGCTGTCCTTATTTGCATGTACTCACAACCTAGGGTTGCATAAAAGACCCATAAACTCTTCGGGAAAAGAACAGCTACAGATTTGCCTATTTTTTGTGTTCCAAGAACTTTTCTTGTTAGCTTCAAGATGACATTTTAATGAGGTTTCACTGCATAGAAAACATGGGATGATTTAACCAGCTCTTTCTCCTCCCTTCTTCCCCAAACTCTTTCCGAAATGAGTTACCGTTCGGGAACGAAAGCTTTTATGAGAACTTATGCCATTTGTATGGAGGCAGGGGTGAGGGAAAAGTCATTCAGCTGCTAAACCTTGGCATCGGAGCTTATGCCATTCCCTCTCCTGCCCTGCACCAGGTGGCAAAGCTGCCTTGTCCAGACCTGCACAAGTTTCTTCAAAAGCCAGGAGCTGGTGTGTGTGTGTGTGTTTGTTTTGGAGTCACGGAGAGGGCAGCGTAAAATAGCCGCAAGGCAATTCCCCCTCAGTAAAATGGAAGTCTCACCAGCTCTTCATTCAATACAATGTGGCTCAAGAGGATATCCTGCCAACCCAATGATAACGAGGGAAATAAAGTCACTTCCTCACCAGCTGTTTGATTCAGGTAGAAAAAGGAAGTCTTTACTTCCTCGTGTTTGCTCTCCCCACCACCCCCTCGGTCAGAAATGCCAGGCTGAAGCTGCCTTTTCCCTCCGTATTTTCAGTGAGGAGCCATCAGATCCGTAACGCTTCGCTGGGCTCAGCCTATGGGAAGTATGTGCTTCTCTGCGGCCGAGAAGCTGCGCCTCGCCTCTCGAGCAGGGGCGAAGGCTGCGCTGCAAAAGGACCAAGACGGAACAAACTCGGCTCGATGCGCGAGCAAAGAACGCCTGTGTAATTAAAGATGACATTTGCTTCTTGGATCAGAGCTGCCGAATTTGGGCCAGCGGAAGAGCCGGGGTAGTGTGATCTGGATGCTTTGTTTTGAAACTGCCCTGACTCACTGTGCTGTTACCCCTCCTAATCCTCCAAGGGTGACAAGCTCCACTTTTGCCCTGGGCTCCCTGCAAATCCCATGAACTGCGGCCAGGAACGTGCTGTGTCCTCCCTGCGTAGGGTTCAACAGGCAAGAGGGCAGCGAGGAGTGCCCCTGGGGCAGTTTTCGTGGCCTGCCAGTCAAGCCCAGGTCGGTGAGGCAGGCGCCTCGGGTGCTTTGGTGCTAAAAGGAGCTTAGGCAGAGCATCTTTCCCTTCCTCACTGCCACCTTTCGTGCTTCACAGAAACAGGGAACATAAAGATGCGTAGTAAACCAGCAATGGACTGATTTGACTTAATAAAAGCTTCTTAAGGAATTACTTTTTTAAAAGGTACAGAGCTGAATGAAGAGTTCTTTTCCATATAATTTTTAACTGCTCTGATATAATTTTACATCCAGGATATAACTTTCCATTAAATGTTGAATAGGTAGGTCTTAAAAGCAAGGCCTGCGACCATTTTCTTTCCAATTGTGTAAGACTTCCAGAGAGGTTGACCAAGCCAGAATTTTCCTCAGTCTGCGTGCCAAGAGGACCCTCGCTTTCATTATAAAGAGTGCTTTTCAGAGAACATCAAGTGTTTCAAGCAATTTTCCTCATTTTATTTGTTTTAACAGTGATTCTCTTATTTTAAACAGACCGGTTTAGGTGACAAAAATCCAGTGACAAATACATGGGTTTACAGTTGGAGACAAACCTTATGAAACAGTTGAGATTCTGTTTAGGGTTCTCTTTGTGCTAAAATAGTTTTCAGCAACGGGTCATACTTCCCTCCCCCCCTCCTTGTTTTAGTACATAAAATGGACATGTGTTTATTTAAAACAGGTTTGAAACTTAAACAAATAGTGACAGGCTGTTCAAACAAGCTTCGGAAATAGGCCTAATCAGGATGTTTGAGAAGGGGAGGGGGAACGATCATAAAGAGCTACTTGTAATATATAGTACAGACACCATTAGGTTGGGTTCATGTTATTGTTGTAATAATCTCAGACAAAAAAGTACTGCATGCTGCACATTTTTTGTTAACATTCCTCTTTTGAGCCATAGGTTATGCCATATTTTTGCTTCGTCTTCAAGTTTTACTGTAACCCTCTGTCCATTTTCATACCCAATACCTGGAGATCTACTGAATCATTAGAAATGCTCTCCCTGACAAACTGGGAGAAATGTTCCTAAACTGGGATAGAAGGAAGGCACAAAATATGATGATTTTTATGTTGGTACTGTGCATGCATCGGCTGTCATGAATATACAGAAGTGAGACCTTCTCCACAGAACGAAACCATGGAAATATTAATGTTAAAATGTTTTCACATGACTTGCATTTCCATGTGTGTTTTGGTTTGGGTTTTTTTTTTTTTCATTTCCTCTCTTTTCCACCCATAATAACTTTACCCTTGTTGTATTTTTATAAGTCCTGATCTTGAACTTCCCACACAGAGAAAGCTCCTGTGGAAGTCAGCGAGCCTCCACTGGCGACAACAGGATTTAGCCCAGTCTGTAACATTTTAGGATATTGTGTTACTTCATAGCCTTAAGGAGAAATAAAAGCAGCTTTCCAAACTGCTGCACAGCAAACTGAGTGTGCTTTTTCAGCTCTGCAACAGCACAGCAGAATATTAAGGCCAGAGTTTGCAAATTTCAGAAACCAGGCAGCTAAGCAAAACTTGCCAAATTTTCTCTGGAATGGAGGGTTTGCATTAAGACATTCCCCTCAAAGATTAAGCTGCTTTCACTTAAGAATAAACCTTTGGAAACCCAAGTTTGAAAACGATTGCCTGGAGGAACAAGCATTGAGAAACAGCAGGAGGAAGATGTGTTTTCAGGTCAATATGTTGGCCCAAGCCTATAGCTATCCTGTTACTGACACATATGCTCTTACCTGCAACATGCACCAATATTACTTAATGCAATGACATATTTTGGAAGTAAATACCTATTATTTATTTGAGTCTCACTCAGTGTCTAGTGAACGGGAGTCAAAATGGCAAAGTATTATAAAACCTTACACGCCCTCTCGTGGTGAAACCACAAACGCTCTTGTTTTGACAATTACAGATGACTAATGACGGAGGCTCATTTAAATACATAATTTATGGAAAATTAGCTTGTCTGGAAGATTTATATAATAGCAGAGACCTTTCTCTCCTTAATTCCTTCTGTAATCCCTGACATACATGCATTTTTAGAAGGCAGGTTACCTCCTAGCATAGTAACATTACAAAACAGCTAAAGGCACTATAACGTAAATAGAGAATGTTTACTTCTACAAAAAATGGGAAGCCTAGAATAAGAGCTGTAGAGACAGAAACCCCCAGGTTGGATAGCTGTTTCATGGGTTTGTCTCAGTAGTTTCGGAGCAGCCCTCCATTGGCTGCACGCTAAAAGAATTGTCCTAAATGATGCTATCAGTTTTGTCACATTTTTAAAGTAATTCAGCTTTGGTTTTTACTGCTTTATGCCATAGGGTATGATTTATCTCTCAGGAATGCTCTGAAACTTCAAGTTTGTTAGGAATTGCAGCTTGAAAGAAAGGCATCATGCACAGAGTATCACCAATCTGGTCAGTAGTCCAGTCAAATCCCACCGTATTTTTAGTCACAAAAACTTTACTACTTACACAGCCTTTCCATTTGGTGCCTGCACACACCTCCAGACTTTTCCAGAGCAGCTCTACAATACCCTAACAGCTTTAGTTCATATGTAAGAAACATCTGTGGTTACTACACGTGGTCTTCTGCGCCCATCCCAAGAGAACCAAATAAATACCGTCTTACTTTCAGTGAAGCCAACCAGCAATATAGTTCCCCCATGCTCAGTGGAAATGAAAGGTTTGGAGAATGGAGGTACATTTACCTCTTTCATGTATGTTTGTATATACAGCATTCAGGAGGCAAAATCGTGGTACTTGTATTTAAAAGTGCTGCTCCTAAATTTTCTGTGAGGCTGGGCATGCCTAAAGCAGAAGTCACGACTGTAGGTAATTACGGCAATATGTGTGAAGAAGTAAGCAGGAGAACTTTGTGCTAAGCACTGCACAAGAACATAGCTCCCAAATCACTATTTTAATAGGTTTGTGTGGAGGCGTTTTTTTGTTCTGGCGTGATTGCTGAATGACCATTGAGCATGAAGAAGCTGCCTTCCCTGTCTGAAAAAGTTACTGCAAGTCTGATATTCCATTATTTCCCTTTCTAGGACGCCTTCGTGGAGTTGTATGGCAACAGTATGAGGCCTTTGTTTGATTTCTCCTGGATCTCTCTGAAGACTATCCTGAGTCTGGTTCTGGTTGGAGCTTGCATCACTCTTGGCGCTTATCTCGGACATAAGTAGAGTCACTCAGATTGTCATGGATTACAGAAGTCTTTCAAAACAACAAAATAATATTTTTTTTTCTGTAGAACAATGATATTTTATGAGCAAATCAACTTCCCAGCTAAAGATTAAATCAGCTATTACTGCCAAAGGAAATATCATTTATTTTTACATTGCCGGAAAATTATTTATTAAAAGATATTTACATTTTAACCTGCTAGTTTCAGAAACTCTGCAAGTTGTATCTGTCATCACGTCGTGTTGTTATTCTTAACTTTAATGAGCCTCGAAGTATTTTAGGTTCTTTTTTTAATTAATACAGCTGGCTGGATTATTTTGTCTCTGAAAAGCAAATATACTGACAAAGACCTACCTGCTTACACTTACGAGGGCAGTTACTTGAGCTGCTAAAGGCTGCGTAATTGTGTTGATTTTCCTTATATTTTCTGGATGGCTGGAAGGGATCTGATAGACAAGGTCAGCGTGAACGAAGTTCTCACCCTGTCCTGCTGGCAAGAACTGACAGAGGAAACGATTCAACATGGTACATACGTGGAGTCAAGATGGCAACTTCTTGAAGGACACCTGTCTATCCCTACAGGAGAGCAGTTGGAAATAAGATTGCCTATGCCTTGTAAACACGCGTTTTCAAGTTACCAGTTGTGCCACCACGTCATAGTCACAATATCCTAATACATGTCAACTCAAATAAATACTTTTTTTTTTTTTTTTTTTTTTAAAAACAGAATTGTGAAGTTGAATCTTTGGGGCTTGCAGGAAATTGCCATTACAATGATTTTCTCAGCAGTAAAACGTTGTGGTTTTGGTTTTGGTTTTTTTGCGGCTACTGACACAGAAACATCAGGAGACCTTAAGTGCCTGCTTCGACAGAGCAGAGCTGGAGTCTGAAGACCTGACCTGTGTCCCACTTTAGTGGGCTCATATCTGCAACTAATCCTGTTTACTTACTGAGTTCCTCCAGGGGTTTGAAACCAATTAGATGTGGTCTCTAAATCCCTGAAAGTTGAAAAAGATCTTAATTTTATTTGGCAAGAAGCAGACCTCAGCTGAGTTACAGATTAGCTCTGACTATCCTTGTTTATCAAACTGGACACCAAAATCAAGTTCATTTTCATAACAGGAAAAGAAAGTGAGCTTTATCCTCCTGCCCCTTGCCCTCAAAATTGTTTCACGCTAATAATTTCCTAAGACTGTCTACAGAAGTAAAGATGATGAAGAAACTCCAAATCCTCTCTCTGGACAGAGACTCTTTGACACCTCCACTGTGCGGGTGCCTATTGTCGTTTCGAGCGAAAACAGGGTGGAGGAAAAGGGGTGGGGGCGAAGTCGTCTGCTCACGTTACAAAATGCAACTCCAGTAAAATCAACGCCGAATGCTCAGTATACAGTTTTATAAACAGACCTGTGTTCTGAAACCAGATGTGTCAATGCATTTTGGAGCTGGGCTTTCCGTCCTCTCGGATGGGGCCAGGAGTCCCGATGAAGCCGAAGAACCTGAAGCATGTGCCACGGGCTGCTCCAAGGCGTGGAAATGTCCAGCGTCAAATGTTTAAGTCAAGCGTAACTATTTTTTCTATGAAACTTTTGAAATCTGGGATTTTGAAATCTGGGCGTCCAGACATGAAAAGAAAAGGTTGCAAAGCTCTGGTTGAAATATACCGTACTATACGTAAGTGCTCTAAGGGTGACAAAAATACAGTGAATAAACTGTAGATTCAACCTCAAGATTTCAGTTGAATAACTTTGTGGCATTATATGCAAAATATCTCCATTAACTTGGGAATGTAATATGTTCAATGTTAAGGCTGTAGTTGATGTCGTGTCTTCAAAGCTGCTTTTTTGTTTGTTTGTTTGTTTTTAAGAGTTGTACATCTCAGCATTTTTAGTGCTATTTAGTTGTGGCACCAACACTTTGTATGAGCAAAGATGGGGCGAGCTTACATTTCAAATTTGAAATTACTTTTAATTTTACGGAAACATAGAAAGGAAATGTTTCTAAAAACACAAAAATGTGATCTAAACTATGCTTGATTGAAGAAAAGTGAAAAATCTCACCATCAAACAAAAAGCACCTGCAGTGTTTTTAGAGTGCTTCTGTCAGAAGCGGGCAGATTCATCTGAAAAATACTCGAAATGGGAGCAACCGAATATTGTGGATTGAGTGTGGGATTTCTTTGTTTTCAGCTTCCAAGCTGAATTTTGTCTGCAGCCAGTTTCAAAACTGGAATTGGCTGGTATTGAGCTAATGTTTCATTTCACAATCTAGTCTTCGTTTCAGTTTGTGCCCATATGCCCATTAAAGTTCACGAACTATTAGACCTCAAATTGTTTCAATATTGTTTATTTTATTAAAGGTTTACATTGACAAAAGTAGTAAAAAATTAACTATCAATTCCAGTGCTGCTATACTACCAGGATAATTCGAGTGGGTTTTATTTTTTAATACCTTCCAATGGCAAAAGTTTTTTAAAGCTGCTTTACAAATAATATGAAGAAGACACATGATACACATTTAAATAAATACTGAGGATGTTGTGTTCTGTTGTGTCTACTCACTGGACTTCCCAGTGTATTAGTTAATGCCAAGCAAAGAGTTGTGATGACTGTTGATGATTTTATTTTATTAAAGAGCTAATGGAGTTTTCTCATCCTGACTGCAGAATAGTACAGTATTGTGGCTGCATTAGGTATAATGATAGTTGATAATACATTTATTAAGAAACATATTAGAAACATTGAATGTACATAAAAGCTTGAACTTCTTTAATAAAATCCTCTCACTCCCGCATTTCTTTTGCCATAATTCCTGTCTTTCCTATTCCTCATTACACTTTCACATAAGACTTTTCTTCCCACAAAAATGCCTTATAGACTTCCAAGACTACACTTCAGTGAAAATCCGTCCTCTGTCACTATGTATGCACACACAGCTGACCACTCCCAGCATAACCAAATTGTGAAAGCAAGAAAATAAAAAAACAGGGACACTTCTGAAGTTAGTTAGGTGTGGAAGATCAGAGGACAACGAAGGAAGAGGTCAAGGAGTAGAGGGAAACAAAGAGACCACTGAAATATCTCCCTGGTTAAAGATGACTGTCATGTGGAATTTGTTCATCTCTCATCCTTTCCCTTGAAAAACAATGACATAAGGGCAGAGTAACAGATTACAGAGATCCCACAATTATTCTTCACTATAAAACTTTGTTAATTCTGAAGGTAGTCTTTGGCCAAACAGGAAATCTGTAGGAATTTAAGAGAAATACTTGATTTTGCTGTATTCAATTTATTTGTCATTAATTCTTTTTCACTCCATTTATTAAGAGAATAACAAAGGCAAATATTTTGCTTCTGAAAAAAAAAAATCTGTAAGGTTGCCTAAGATCTGTTATAGATCAGTAACTTAGGAATAGATGGAAAAACGGGGAAAAAAATCTGCAAGTTGAGTATTCTGGAATCAGAGCTGACACCGAAGACATTTCTTAATAGAACAAGCACTGGATCCATCAAAGGAGTAATGGGGCTGCCGAGGTAGCAGAGAATAAACAGATAAGGAAGGGAACTGGAAGATACGTGGAATGACATTGGTGTGCAAGAAAATCTTGTTTCATATGAAGCAGGAGTTCACCCAAGATGGTCTGAAAATAACTTTTAACTAAACCCAGCAACAAATGTGAGCACTACATGACTACAATTACTAGAAATCCTCAATTACAAAATTATTTGTGAATTATTATAAAATGATCCAGTCATTATAAAAGTTCATAGGTTTGTTGTTGTGACTGAGGATTACACAGCCTGAGCAGGGTTGAACTAATAAGGAACAATTGTGAAAAAATATGTTTCTTTGAAACCAGATGTGCAAAGGAAACACCGAGGTGATGCAGTTGGAACCATAAGAACCCAGTCCCCCCAGTTCTTGCATGTGCACAGGTCCCCCAGCTTTGACCCTGAAGCATGTCACTGTGCTTAGCTGTGCACCTGCACTCCAAAAACCTACAAGTCCTATTGATTAAAACTATAGTGAAGTAGCGTGTTTAAAGCCTATCTTTTTTTTAATTTTCCTCTATCTTTAAACAAGCTAGCAAAACGGTTCATTTGTATTACGAGTTAATCGCTCAGTACTATATGAAAAATTAAACATATTTTGATTTATGCACATAAAAATTCATTCTCACTGCAAAAGCCCAGCTTTGTTTTTCATTCCTATCTCTCTTTCAAACAAGGCTAAATACAAGGAAGATAAAAGATTCAGTTTAATCTGTATTTGGTGTAAATCACACTCCTATACTGTGTTAATGCAGCTTCATCACACAATGAAATATTTTTCAAAAAGTTATACAGCATTAAGAATTCCACACAAAACCTGTATATTTTTATAATTTAAATAGCATATTTTTTTCTTTTTCTTCTGAATATTTGAATTTTAATTATCACCAGCATAAATGTACATAAACAGATATCGTTTATCCAGTACCTTTGGATAATGTATGTATGGTAATGTAGTTTGTCAGTTTATCATCATTTAATATGATTATGTTGTTCTTTGTCTTTAAAATGTTATAAGAACATGCTGCCATTAAACTTTCCATGTCTGTCTAGTTAATATTGTGAAAAAATAATAAAGCACACTGTGAGTTACTCGTTTTGCATTTGCATTGTTTAGGATTTATTGATAAAAAAACTACTCAAACATTTTGAGTGTAATTCCATAAAAGAAACGTCTCCTTCCTGATAGTTCTGTTGACATGTTCTGCTCAATATTAATATCTGCAAGCCCAAATGACACTGTAGAAATGTTACTTGGCCACGTGATTGATTTTCTTCTCTGAATCCAAAAATCTTTGAAGCTTTTTGTAAAGCATAGACTGCAAAACTATGGGAATGCAGCTTACCTGGAAAAAAACAAAACAAAACAAAACAACAACAACAACAAACAAACAAACAAAACCCCAAACCCCAAAATTACAAAAACAAACAAAAAAACAACACGAGAAACACCAAACTTTTACATATTTCGTGGTAGCAGAGATGCTTTAAAATAACCCTCACATCTTTGAGGCTTATGCAACAGAGACACAAAGTTTTAAATGTATTATTTTTTTTAAAGGTTGTGATATTTTTCAAGCTAACATCAACAAGCTTAAAAGATGTGGGTGGTGACTTTCTCTCATACCACTTTTGTATTAAACCAAAGGGGCTCTGTGCAAGGACATAATTTATAAAGTTCACCTTTGAGTGTGTAACTGAGTGGACTCCACAGCCTGCCCATCAGGTCGGTGGAGAGGTGATACTCAGAGTAGCTGGGTTCTTGGTCTGTATGGACCATCATGGCAGAAGATGGAGGAGCTCTCTCCTTGCTTTGACTGCTGGATACTGGTTAATCAGGTGCTTAACATTTCATAGTGTAACTACCTTTCACAGCACCCCATCACGCTCACTACAGCATTCAGAGCTGTAGGTCTGCAGGACAACACGTCAAGTGAGGTTGTTTGAAGACCTTGGTTTAGTCTAAGCATCTCTTTTATCACAGTTCTCACTGGCTGGGGTCACAGATTTTGTAAGTCTGTCAACTCACGTGTCACTTTTTCTGGTAGGTTCACTGAGTACTGTGATCTCCAAATGGGAAAAAAATCACTTCTAAGCAGGACTTAATACATCCCATACTTGGAAGAGGACCTATAAATACAATGTCAATTACACGCTAAAGCCGTGCATAAGAAGTTTCTGTGTTGCTGGCAGGTGACAGGGGTCAGCATATAGCTTACATTCAAACACTTTCTGTTACTGCATTTCTTCTTTCTCTGGATCCTCCAAAAAGAGCAGCCAGAACCACGTCTATGGACACAACCCCAAAGAGCTGCGCTCTGGACTGATTCCCTAGGGTGGAAACCTCCAGCAAAGGCTGCAATCAAACAGCCAGTGTTCCTCAAAGGTCTCTGTGCATTGAGATGCGATAACCCAGGTCTGATAAGCTGCCGCTTTGTGAAATCCAGCCCACAAGTGTCCCATACACCTCAGGACCTAGGGACAGTGTTACCAATTCTGCTGTCGTCTGATGTCTTGTGGAAAGTGCAGTGAGACTCTTCTATTTATTTGCCAAAACTACTTTTCATCTTAGTAGAAAGGAGCTGGAAAAACATATTAGCAAGTTTCAACAGGAAAAAAAGAAGTAAAATATTTTTGTTACTGCTGAAGGTTATAATTGGTTTCCGGCAGGTATTTAGGTATTTTGTTTCTTAAGGACTCATATAAACTGGCTCTCAAATTACAGTTGTTGCCACATACCTTCTGCAGCTTTCAGTTCGTGTAGAATGTAGCTAAATTAGCTCAGGTAATGAGTATTTAACTGCCCTAAGAATTTATGCAACTTCTTGAGTGGGTTTTGCAGGATGGCGTGTGCTGTGTACTGTCATGGATGCACTCATTGTGAGTGCCTCAAATTAGTAGATTAATTCAAGGACAATTCAGACACATGTACAAAACATCTACCCCTATGTCTGTGTTCCTGAAGACAGAGAAGGTGGAGGAAAGTCAGCCTGAAACTGAAAGATGCAGCAACAGCAGCAGAACACAACTAACAGACTCTGTCCTGTGCTGGGATTGAACAGTTCAGCAGAGAACAAGGTTATTAAATCCTTGCAAGACAGAAGGTAAGCAGATCTGCAGTTCTCCAAGTACTGCCATCCCCCTCGCCCCCAATTATTTTGTGAGACTTGAAAAAGAAGAAAAGGATTTAGAGGGAAGTAGCCTCAGCACTGTCTTTTTTTTCTAGCTAAAACCTAACAAGAGAAGATGGGATTAAATTTCTCTAGGGAGGCAAACTGAGTTCAGCAAAACCAGGAAATTACTTCAGTGATTCCCCCCTTTCTGTCTGGTCAGATGACTCCAGTTTCTCTAAAAAGTTAAACAGCTTAGCACCCGTGATTAAATGCTTACCTTACCACTGGGACAAAGCGCAGCGAACAGATTGGGGGAACAGAAGAGGTCTGGATAAAGACAAAATGAACGTTAGTCCTGACAAATAAGGTGGGATTTGGCTATCTGAAAATTAGGTAGGAGCACCTTTTAAACAAGTTTTGCTGGGCCAAAACCAGAAAGCTTCCTTCTCAAAATATACTCAAATGGTTTCAAGCTCTGTAAGTCTCCACAGAAGCTTCACTGCTGGCAGAGTGCTGCAGTCTCTCTGCGGCAGCAGGCTCTCAGTCCTCTAGTACCCATAGCTCCTGCTTTTGTCCCCCTAGCTTACTAAATATTTAATGAGAGACTGCAAACGATACGAAGCAAAATTTCTTCCAATACGAATGGCCGGATAACAACTGCATGCCATTGAAGTTTCACATAACTCCAGTGCCTAAGACAAGTTAGCTTTCTGCTCATAACTAACTTTTTTAGTATTAAGAACTGTTTCTGAGAAGGTCTTACTCAGGGCAAAAGA
Organism: Pampusana beccarii; assembly: GCA_013399365.1. Taxonomy (NCBI): domain Eukaryota; kingdom Metazoa; phylum Chordata; class Aves; order Columbiformes; family Columbidae; genus Pampusana; species Pampusana beccarii. Next base: position 5,155 of record VWYH01000673.1, on the reverse strand, counting down.
CCAAGTAGTCAAGAATTGTACACTGCAAGGAACTCACTTGTACAGGTGAACAAACAGCAAAGCAGCTCTTGAAGCATCCCAACATAGTTTACTGCACCTCACTACCATTGAGCATGAGTACTGAAAATGTTCAGAATGGTTCCCTAAAACCTCAAAGGAGTAAAAACACAAGTCAGTAAAAACTGTCAGCATCTAATTTTTTCAAGACTTCTCAAGGTGCAGGTATACTCCTTGCTATCCTGCCATAAACTAAAAAGTTTTTCTGGCTGAGTTTTGCCAGAAGATGCCTCTTCATTTCCAATGGGGATATCTGTTCTGGTACTGACATGTGCAACTCATTTAAAATGTACAAAGTTGCCTCTTGGATATGCTAGATAAATGCATCAGTATGCCGCCTTCTGCATATATCCTCCAGAACTCCCATTACAAGCATGGCCACAACAGTGGGAATCCAGTGCTTCGGTTATAGTGAGAAGCTCTGAAATCAGCGCTAACTCAAACAAGGTCCTGGTTATGCAGATAAAAATGTGCATCTGGAGCAGACAGTATTGATTCAAAGCTTTATAAAGTCACAGGCGACAGAAATAAAAGCCAGCCAATCTATTTATTTGGCGATAGAATGGAAAAGGAACCTCCTTCCCTTTGTCCACCTGAAAAGCTGCAGACACCTGCCCACACGGTCAGAGATGCTGTCCAGTGCCCTAGTTAGGCATTTTCTTGAGGTCACGTGGAGTTTCATGCAGGTTTAAATCTCTCCCCACCTGTACATTCCCACTCTAAAAAGATTACTGATGCTCAGTCTCACCAGTAACTAAATTTTTCCCTTTCCCGCCTGTGCCTTCCAGAATATCACTGTCCTCACCTGTCTGGGAACACTAAAGACCCTTTGGCAGATAAGGTGTAATTGATGTGGATGATACTATTAGTGGATTATTAACAATAATGTTCAGTGTGCATATCTCAGGCTATGCTACTGTGATCATAAGCATCACGGTGATGTCTGCATTGCTAGACCACTGAGCTGTGCTGGTTTTATCCAGATGAAGAAGAGACAACTGATGTCATTTCTGTCAAAGCAGCCACGGCCCACAATAAGGTGTTTAGTCTGGCTGTAGGGAGATGAATGACACCTGATCCAGCATCATCTGGCTAGAATGGCACAAACAGGCTTTATTCAATTCACCATAAAGCCCTATGGCGGAAAGTTAACTTACAGGAGAGGAAAAAAAATAATTTGGTCAACTTGACCCAGCAGGGGTTACACTGGAGCAGCACTTCGTGTGATGCATTAATGTAAACGCATGCCATGCAACTACTTCATATTCCTTCAAAACCTGCTCTTTCTGTCAGATATCATGGACCCCAAAATTTGATTTATTGTACCAATGAGATACCATAAGAAATCTCCCCATGCACAGAGCTTCATGTCTTATACACATGAACTGACAAGCATATCTGATGCAAACATATAAAAGGTCAATGCACGCAGTCTGCTACTGACCGCTGACTGAGGCCACAAATGTATTCACTCACACTGGCATGGTAACAGCTTTGACAGACCCTCAGTCTTTGTTGGGGCAACTACATCAGAAATTGTGAAAGGAGAAAATGTACATTCAGCACTAAAACAAAACAAAAATCTGAACTGTACATTATTGCTGTGGTGGAAATAATTTACCAAAAACTTGCACAAAAAACTTAAAACAACTCACTTGTGTGGCAGCACATACCTCTGGTTGTCTGAGTGTGCTTAGCAACATTCAAACTGTGCAGCACTTCATAGATTCAGAGAATGGTTTGGGTTGGGAGAGACCATCAAAGATCACCTAGTCCAACCCCCCTGCCATGGGCAGAGGCGTCTTCCACTACATCAGGCTGCACAAAGCCGCATCCAGCCTGACCCTGAACACTTTCAGGGATGGGGCATCCACAGCTTCTCTGAGCAACCTGTTCCAGTGTTTTAGCACTGTCACTGTAAAAAAATTTCTTATGTCCAATCTAAAGCTACCCTCCTTCAGTTTGAACCATTGCCCCTTGTTCTGCCACGACTTACACATTTTAAATCTTAACAGCACATCAGAACTATTAAACATAAATAAATTGACACTGTGACTCCTGATAGTTTGGAAAGATAACAGCGGGAGACCGGAAAATGAACCCAAGTGCCACATGAGGTGCTGCAACAGGGGACAAGGCAGTTCGGAAACGCACTTCCTTCAAGACAGTGTCACAGCAAAATGCTGAAAGGCATCACCCCTCGGTACCTGTTACTATGTGACCCCACAGCACTGCAAATGGCAAATCAAAGTGACTTTGGCTAAACAGCCCCTCTTCCTGACCTGCGCCATACTCCCTCCGAGCAGTGGAGGACCCCACTGGCAGGACCCAGCAACGCAAAACACATCAGACAACCTCAAACATGAGTTTTGGCAAGACCACTTGCGTAGCATGAAGACGCCAGCACCCTGCAATACACCTGCCAGGAGGAGGAGAAGCCACAGTGCTGCAGTACAATTAATGTTGCTTTTCTTTTCAGAGGCCTGTGCTGCCTTGTCCACTGCCCAGACAGCATGGCCTGGAAGGGACCGCTATCTGCACGGCCCTGTCCTCCGATCGTTTCTCTTGAAGCCAAAACTGGCAGCAAACCAAGGTCTTCTCTCAGGAGACTGTCAATTAATGTTGCTGAAGGAACCTGGCGAGTAGTTCGTGTGGCTCTGGGTTTGTTTTCCATCTGGCATCAAACTTTGAATTCCCTCTGCACCTCGGAGTAAAACAGGTGAGGTGCCTGAGCCACTCAGCACGCCCTCCACATTAGTAATTGCCTTTCATCCAGGCCTTTTAAAAAAAAAAAAAATCCCTGATCTTGCTACGGTTTTGAAATGTTATAGGGTTTTCTTGCACTAAAAAAGCAGCTGTTATTTCTCTCCAGGCTTTGCAAAAATTCCTCCCATTAAGCAACTCATTTGCTGCTAGCAGCAGCCACAGATTCCTCCAACACACAGCTCTAAAGAAGCTGGTACGTTTTACACTTCAAAAATGTGGCCATGGAAAAGAAACAGATGTATTTTAAACAAAGGTGCTCCCTTTCAGCTCCTCCTCACTCCTCCGCCTCACAGGCAGGGTATCTAATAAACCCTTCACTCTAGCCGCTGACCACCTAAATCAGCATGATGAATTGTCCCAGTGTTTTCATTAGGGACGTAAAATCAGTCTTTAACCAAGGACAAATAGCACTACTTCCAGTTACATCCAAGTCACAGCTTCCAGTTCTGGAATTAGATGTCAACCCTGTTACATTGCGGCTGCTTCCTTGGATTCTGCCAAGATGGAGGGGGAAAAGAAGGCCAGTCCAGAGGTCACAAAAGATATTAAACAAGTATAAAAGGGGAAAAAAAAAACTATACAGCTACCTCCAACAAGAGATGAGACAGCATCCACAGTTCAGATAGGTCTAGGCTCCTCTTCACATCACAGGCTTTTCAAAGTGTGCTACCAACTCAAGAACTACTCCCATCACCATCTACTGCGAAACTCTCATTAACATCAGCTGGAGCCAGGGAAAGAGATTGTACTGCTTGCATTTGCGTTGGCAGCTGCAGAACAGCTTTAACTGCTTACACAAGGCTATTCAACTACATGAGAAAAGCATGGATCTTTCTTCAAATACCTTTACTTGCCTTAAGTTCAATTTGATTATGGTGGGAAGCTCTGTGGCTGGAAAAAAAAAACAGAGAGCCATCCCAAGTACTGCTCATCCAGTATGAGGACAAAACCCTGGCTGTCCCTTTACAATACTTGCAAGCCCCTTTGAAAGCAACACCAAAACAGCCAGAAAGGTACTAGGAAAATGGAATATGACACACAGCGGTGACATGTATCACAAGTGAGGAAAACACACGCAAACACAGATGTACCCTGGTCTAAGTGGTATCTTCTTTCTTCTTTGCTTATTTTGTGTGCTTGACAAGGGGCATTTTACTGCATGCTTTCCCAAGTCTTTCTGGAAGTAATTTTTAAATGCATTGCCAGAATGCCACCAACAAGGTCATGATGAAAAAGTCTCCATTCTCTTGCCTTGAAACTCTCAAATTCTCTCCCACAGGAAAAAAAAAATGTTAAAAAAAAAAGAAGTCCCCAGTTCAATTCATTTTTTCAATGTAGTAGTTACTTGAAAAGAATTAACTAGTCAAAAAATGTATCACTTTTGGCAAACAGAAGTGTACACACTCATGTAAAAACAAAACAAAACAAAAAAACCCAAACAAACAAAAAACCCCCCACAAAAACACAAAACAAAAAATAAAACCACACACACACTAAAAAAAACAAACCCTGTCATTCATTTTCAACTGGATGTCCACTCCCGAATCATCCTTTTATTTAATTACAGCTGACAGTTGTACAGCTGTCTCTAAGGCAGCGTGCTCATAAAGACAAATTCATTGCAATGAGATCCATGACAAGACTTCACACTTAACTGTTGTCAACGTAACTTCATTAATGTGTCTTGAGTATCCATTTTCCCACTCCCACCCACTTCAAAACCAAAATTAAAAGGCGCTTTTCTTCTGTCATCACATCCCCCAACAACTATCACTGCTCACTCAAGTGTTAGGAAAATAGGTCACTGCTTTTTCCATAATCTCCATAAACTAACACTACTTCCAACAAAAGCAGTGTACAGACAAACTCAGAGTCACAAATGAAAGAAGCCATTTTCATTTCCCAAAGAGCACATCTATTTATCTTGTTGACCCATCCAATTAAGTGGTATGATTCACCAATGACTAGTAGCACAAACAAACATTCATGTCTTAAATTCTGTCAAAACATTACAAAATTAGACAGCACAGAGCAGCTACCGTTGTCATTTTAATGATGTGCCCATGATGACTGTCGCTGGCAAAACAAATACTCCAGTGTTATATGAGCCCTTTTAATACGTAAAATATTTTCTGTAAAAATAAGCTTGCGTACTTAGAAGACAACAGCGTGGTAGAGGTCAACTTTAAAAATTATCTTTACTGGGTAGAAGAGACCTAAACATTCTTGCTTGCAAACATCAGGAAAGCTTATCTTATGGACATGCATGGTGGCAGCCCCAAATGGGACTCTAAACATGAAGAATGCCCGTATTCAGTCAGGAGATTATGAT
>VWYH01000671.1:1229-12942 GCA_013399365.1 Pampusana beccarii | reverse complement strand
AGGGAAGGAATGCCAACCAGAGGGAGGCTGACAGGCTGTTCATTGTTTCAATGTTCTTCAGTGATGTGGTTTGGGGGCATGTGATCATCTACATGACATACCTGTAAAGCAATGTTTTCTACCTGGGCAGTGATGTCTTGCCACAATGCAGTAGCCCAGATGGGTTTACCTCTGTGCTGTCGATTGGTCTTCTTCCACTGCTGTAGCCACCCCCATAGGGTATTAGATACCATCCAGGAGTCAGTATAGAGTACTGGCCACTCTTCCCATTCAGCAATCTCTAGGACTAGTTGGATGGCTTTCACTTCTGCCAGCTGAGTTGACTCACCTTCTCCTTCAGTGGCGTCAATGACTTGTCATGTGGGACTCCACACAGCATCTTTCCGCTTCTGATGGTTTCGTACAACACGACAGGACCCATCAGTAAACAAAGCATAATGTCTTTCAACTTCTGGTAACGTATTATAATGGTGGTGCCTCTTGGGCATGAACCACCTCCTCAGGCGATGCTCCAAAATCTCTGCCTGTCCATGATCTCTTCCAGGATTCCAGGGTGGCTGGGGTTCCCCATTCGAGCCCATTGCATGATCAATGCTACCCACTTACTCCATGTAGCACTTGTGCCATGGTTGTGTGATGTGTAGAGGGGATGTTTCCTTTGAACATCCAGTGTAGCATCGGCAATCGCAGTGACAAGAGGAGATATGCTTCTGTACTAACAACTTCTGAAGCAGCTCAAACCCCCTCATATGCTGCTAATATTTCTTTTTCAGTCGGGTTGTAGTGGGCTTCTGATCCTCAATACCCCCAGCTCCAAAACCCTAGAGGTCAACCTTGGTTTTCTCCTTGTGTTTTCTGCCATAGGTTCCAGGTGAGACCATGCGCCCTGACTGAAGTGTAGAGTACATTTTGACAGCTGGTCCTGTATGGAGAGGCCCAAGAGCTATCGCACGAGCTCTCTCCTGTTTGATCTTCTTGAAGGCTTGCTGTTGCTCAAGGCCCCACTCTTTCAGGTCACTCAATAGAGAGGACTCAATAGAGAGGCCTCAATAGAGAGGCCGTTCTTAAACTTGCAGCAAGCCCAAAATGAAGGGATCTTCCGAGAGGCCAGGCAGGATATTTGATAGCTGTTTAATCTTCTCTGTGTTCACAGTGGCTACACCAAAAGCCCATCGGTACCCCTTTGGGTCCCTGAAGTACCTTCTCCTGAGGTAGTCTATGACAAGGATACAAGGGACCTCTGGGCCAGTCACAATGGTGTGCTTTTTGCCACTTGTCCCCTGTTAAGCTCACTTCAGCCTCCAACACAGTCAGTTCTTGGCATCCTCTTGTCACTGCAGAGATCCAGATGGGTTCTGTGCCCCTATACCCTGATGGCACCATGGTGTACTGTGCACCAGTGTCTATCAAAGTCTTATACTTCTGTGGATCCAATCTGCCAGGCCATCAAATCCACACAGTCCAGTACAGCCAGTCACCCCTTTCCTCCTGACTGAAGGCAGGAACTCTCTATTCCTGTTCCTAGTTGGAGTATTCACTGTCTGACTCTTGCCATGTCAGACCAGAAGTCCTCTCACCAGGATCAAGGGAGGTGATCTCAGTCCTTCTATATTTGAGAGATCTCTGATTGCCTTCTGTCAATGTTTATTGCAGGGCGACAATAAACTGTGGCAGGTGCTCTCTGTTAACCCCCCACCTATGGGAAACTACGGCGGGTCCATGGATTCCCTGATGGAGGGTATGGGAACAGAGATTGGCCTTGAAGATATTAAGGTGTACCCATGAGAAAGAAGGGAGTAAAAGAGTAACATTAACGATAGCAAAATTAGCCAATGATATGTTGCTATTGCAGCCTGTAACCAATAGCAAAAAGACACTTGAGCTGGTAAAGACTATATAAAAAAGTGTTTGTGGCAACAAATGGAGACTGCTGTTTGTACTTAAGAACTTGGTCTATGTCATTTGTCCCTCTCAACCGCGACACCCACCCCCCCACTAAGGAAAGGTAATAGGAGGAAAAGGGAGATTTACAAGTTAGAAAAAAAGTTAAAAATGCTTTGCTAATGCTACTAATAAATAGAGAAAATAATACAAAATATACAAAACCAATCTTGCATTTCCCAACATAGTGCAGCCGCGGCCCGCAGTGGAGATGGCATTGCTCTAGAAGCTAAAGGGCAGGCACCTGGAAGTCCTAGGCTGGACTCAGCAGTAAACCGGAACTGGGTTTAGGGATTTACAGCCTGGAACTAGGCCTCGGATCGCAAGCAGAACTGGCAGGTTCCTCTTTGGATGACAGCCATAATCAAAGAGAGTGACATCCTCATGATCTCCCACTTTTATAGGGTGCATGACATGTATGGGATGGAATACTTAGTTGGTCAATTTTGGTCAACTGTTCTCTCTGCTCCTTCTTGCAAATATGCCCCTCTCATTTACAGGACGTGCAAAATTTATCAGTAACCTTGGCTGCCATAGCAATAAGTCTAAACCTGGGCCTCTTCTGCATACCATTGCTACCATTATTAGCTCTGGAGCGAACAGTGTCTGAAAAACATGCAGCCAAATTCAGAAAAGTGCAGTTACTTAGAAGAACTTAGCTGAAAGGAAAATTCACTGAAAGAGAACTGGCCTTGTTTTAAACAAAACCAGGACACCTTGTCTATCTACAGGGACTAAGCTGACAACCTTCTTGGGTGGCCCCTTCTTAAGAGCTATCTTCCCTCTCAGTTCACATACACGAACTTCCAGCTTGAAGGTAGATTCATCATCCCACTTCCTCATGTCCTTCTTCTGATCACTCAGAGTGACACCAGAGTGTGCCACGTGGCATGTTTGTGGGGCTCCCTTTCCCTCTGACTGGGACTGACTGTGAGGTGCCCCTGACAGCCAAGGCGCTGGCCCATGGGGATGAGCAGGGACAGAGATTTTCTTCAAAGTTTCAGAGCCAGGAAGATGCTTTCTCCACAGTTGGTGTATCAGTATCAAGGCAATACATTGTTACCGAGCTCTTAGAATACGACGCTGGGGCATTTTGGACCAGCTTCCTTCACATGGCTTGTATGCACTGGACGTCATCTGGATCTTTGGAGACCTGGCAGTCATCCAAGTCACTGTAGATTATTTCCAGCACTGCTAATTCTCTCAGGTACTGGATGTCTTCCTCAGTGGTCGTCCACTTTTCTTGGTAATTCATGAGATCTTCCTTGAACAGATATCTTGCCCTCACACTTGAGGGGAGCTGTCTCATAGAATCATAGAATGTCCTGAGTTGGAAGAGACCCACAAGGATCATTGAGTCCAACTCCTGTCCCTGCATACAACAACCCCACAGTTCACACCATATGTCTGAGGGCATTTTCTAGTCTCTTCTTGAATAGTGACAGGCTTGGGGCCATGCCGACCTCCCTGGGGAGACTGTTCCAGTGCTCCACCACCCTCTGGGTGAAGGACATTTTTCTAACGTCTAACCTAAACCTCCCCTGGCACATCTTCCTGCCATTCCCCCAGGTTCTGTCATTGATTGCCAGATCAGTACCTACCCTTCCTCCTCCCCTTGTGAGGAAGCCGTAGACCGCGATGAGGTCTCCTCTTCTCCAGGCTGAACAAACCAAGTGACTTTATCTGCTCCTCATATGGCTTCCCCTCCAAACCCTTCACCAGCTTCGTAGCCCTCTTCTGGACACTGTCTAGTAGCTTTATATTCTTTTTATATTGTGGCACCCAGAACTGCACACAGTGCTCCAGGTGAGGCTGCACCAGTGCAGAGCAGAGCAGGACAATTGCCTCCCTTGCCCATCTGGCAATACTGTGCTTGATGCACCCCAGGACACAGTTGGTCCTCTTGGCTGCCAGGGCACACTGTTGGCTCATGTTCAACTTGCCATCGACCAGAACCCCTAGATCCTTCTCTGCAGAGCTACTTTCCAGCATCTCATCCCCCAGTCTGTATGTCTCAAACATAGTCCTCTGATAGTACTGAATTGTGGCTCGATATGCACAAGCCAAGCTCAAGTACAATGCTAGAACCTGCTGGTTTTCATTGGGGTATGCAGGGCATACTTCTATTAGGTGATATGTCAGTTTACTAGAGTTACTTGCCTGTTCAGGTGTAAAATACCAGCCTATGGGAGGTGATAACTGCCCTAGGCACCTGCCCAAATTCTTCTACACACCCTGCCACTCAGGGACTGGCCGCCTCAGGTCATGTGTCAGTATTGCCTCACCAAGTTGCCTTCTCTTACACCAGGATGACACCAGATTCCATAAACCTGACAATAAGATAGCAGTGATAGCTAGTCATATTAAACAGATCACATAAGGGTGAACAACAACCTCAGGATCACCCACATCAATTCTGGATGGGAAGAGGGAGGTGTATGCCCTCATCCTTTCCACAAGATTGCTCCCCTAGCACAGAAAAGGCATCAATATCAAGGCAAAGCACATAGCCATTTTTTGTATTAACATGTTCCCAAGCTCAGCAAAATAAAGAGCTAAGCAGTGCAGGCAGCAAACTCCATGACCTGCACAGAAGCTTGTCACTCAATAACTACTATAACTATAGCATGCTCAATTCAAAACTGATGTTGTCTCAAGTCCCATGTTGGATGCCAAAAAGGACTGTGGTGGGTTGACCTTGGCTGGCCGTCAGGTGCCCACCAAGCCGCTCTATCACTACTCCTCCTCAGCAAGTCAGAGGGGAGAAAATAAGATGAAAAACTCCTGGGTCAAGAAAAAGGAAATTTAATGAAAGAAAAGCAAAGGCCATGCACAGAAGCAAAGGAAACAAACAAACAAACAAATTATTATCTACTTCCCAACAGCAGGTGATGTCCAGCCACTTCCTGAGAAGTAGGGCCTCAATACATGTAGTGGCTTCTTTCAAAGGCAAACTCCTTAATAATTAATTTCCCCTCTCCTCCTCTTTCTTAGCTTTTATTGATGAGCACAACATCACAACGTCATATGGTATGGAATATCTCTTTGGTCACTTTGGGTCAGGTGTCCTGGCTATGTCCCCTCCTAAACTCTTGCCTACTTGCAGCCTAGTGGACTTTGGTGTGTGTGGGGGAGAGTTGGAGAGACAGCCTTGATGCTGTGTGAGCATTGCACAGCAGCAGCCAAAACATTGGCATGTTATCAACACCTTCCTAGCTAAAACTACAAATGACAGCACTATGAGGGCTGCTATGGGGAAAGTTAACTCCATCCCAGCCAGACCCAATGCACCTCGCAACAATGTCAACCACTCTCTTAACACCCTGGGATGGATTCCATCTCAACCCACAGATTTATGCGGGTTGAGCCCTTGCAAGAGGCTACAGACCAGCCCTTCCTGCACTACTGGTCGGTTGACATATCTACTTGATCTTAGGTCCTCTTTTGGGCCCTTCTTGTAGATGGATATGACATTTGCCCTCCTTGTCAGGGATATCCCCTGATCTCCACAAATTTCCAATGTCAGCCACTTGTCTTAACTCCCTTGGATGGATTCCATCTGGGCCCATAGATTTATGTGGGTTGAGCCCTTGCAAGACACCACAGACCAGCCCTTCTTCCACTACTGGTGGGTCGACACATGCACTGTCGTACCTACTTGATCCTGTGATCTAGGGTCCAGCTATGCTGGTAAAGAGAGGCAAAGAAGGTATTGAGAACCTCTGCAGTGTCAGCATTGTTAGTGACTAGTTTCCCTGACCTGTTAAGTAATGGACCTATGTCTTCCCTGTGCTTCTGCTTACTGCTCATGTACCTAAAGAACCCTTCTTGACACCTTTGGCCAATTTCATTTCTAGCCAAGCCTTAGCCTTTCTGTCTGCATCTCTGCATACCTTAGCAAGGTTCTTGTAGTCCTTGATGGCTACTTGGCCGCGTTTCCATAGCTGGTATGCTTCTTTTTTTGCTTTTAAGCACATTCAAAAGCTCATTGTTAAGCCAGGGTAGTCTCTTGTTCTGCCTTCTTCCTTTCCCTTTGTAGGGGATGGACTGTTCTTGTGCTTCTAGGATGCTGTTCTTGGATAACTCCCAGCACTTGCAAGCACCTCTGCCCTCCATGGATGCTTCCCATGGAATCCCTTGCAGCTGGTCTCTGAGCATATTGAACTTGGCTCTTCTAAAATACAGAATCTTTGTCCTACTACTGGTCTTCAGCATGCTCAGCAGGATCTTAAAATCCACGATGTTATGGTTGCTGCATCCATGGCTACCATATTTTTCCCAGTTTAAATCCAAGGCTCCCACAAGTTTCCCAAAACTTGAGTCAGTAACATATCTGTATTAATTGGCAATCAATCAAGTTTCCCAAGTTAAGTCTGTTTTGTCCAAAACATTAATTCTTAAGCAGTCTCCCTGGTTTTATTACGACCCACAATTGTTCTCACTCCTGTTCTTCCTATTTTTGCCCCCAATCTGTTGTGGGGGAGGAGTGAACAAGCATGGGGGGGGGGGAGTTTGGCTGCTAGCCAGGGCCAACCCATCAGACAGTTGCAGTGTGGTCATTGCAGGATGTATCTTAGCTTAGCACAGGCTAATTTACTGTTCTAGAAGCAGCAGCACTTAAAAAAAAAAAAAAAAAGAGGAAAGGAAACCTTATGTTCAGTTTCACTGATAATTTCCCTCTTCCATAATTCAGAGAAAGACTTTTTTTATGAAGAAATGTGTCCTAGTGCATGAGAATGGGATGTAATTCATTCTAGCTAAAAAGGAACCCTCTGACAGATTTTATAATGTAAACAAAGTGTCTTTATTCTTAGCAATACCGAAGGCAAAATTTATCTTGGAAAAAAAGTAAAATTTTCAGGAAGCAAATATTAACCTGAAACTAAGACATTACATATGGGATAAAAGAATAAAGGGTCTTTGATTTTGCTAGGTTTATATATGGTTGAAATGTTTTGTTAGTAGAATATGTTTATTTTTCCACTAATTTATTCAATATTTATCTCTTCAAGGACTTGACTTGTTTCTTTTTATGACAGTGAGATGTTCAGTGTTTCTAACAGAGTCATAATAACAACTATATAGAGTGGGATTTATTTCAAGGTGTGTGTGGTGATGCTTTCTGTAGATATATAAGCAGGACTATTTTATGTTTGCCACATAAGCCTAACTGGAGCTAGTCACTTTTTTCAAGTTTAAAGTGGATGGCTTCCTAATGATGCATTATTGGGTTACCCTGATGATTCTGGTCTGTTGTCCAATACAGGACTTTTCCGCTCCCTGTCTCAGGAGCAATATCTCTGGTGACATTTCAAAAAAGTACCACACAGTGAGCAACCACAAAAGTTAAAGAATGGGGACAAGTTTTCAATCAATTAAAAAAAAAAAAAGTGTTTAAGAGTTGAGGCCATGCTACATAAAACAAGTGTAATGACATAACATATGCTACAGTGACTCTTCTGCATATTTCTGCTATTCTTGTTGAATGTATATCCCTTTCATCCTCTCAGTGGAAAGATGCATTATGTCCTTATACTACTCCAACTGCCTATACTATATCACATCTGGATAAGTCACATTTCTCCAAAAAGCCTGGTGCAGTCACAGTGACCAACTTAAATGTCAGTGGTGTTATCAGCTTGGTTCCTGAGGGAAAGTGTCAGTCATGCCTACAGGCTCACTTCTTTGCCTGTGACTCCCTCCAAAACTCCTCAGATCTCCAGATTTGTGAAACATTTTACAAACTTTGTGCCCATAAGCCCATTAAGTATCCCTGGGTAACTTCCATTATAAAATCAGAATAATTCTTCTGTTTATTGTCTCACACTTTATATAAATACCTCTACGTGGAACAGGGTTAAGGTCACTTACATTTTGATGTTACCATTGCAATTGTGAAATGGGTTATTTAATACTGTGAAGTATTAAACTACTAATGCTATTGAGAATAGCTACAATTTGCTGTGTTTTTTTGTTTGGGTTTTTTTGTGTGTTTGGGGGTTTTGTTGTTGTTGTTTTTCGTTTGTTTGTTTTTGTTTGTTTGTTTTTTGTGTTTTTTGTTTTTGTTTGTTTGGGTTTTTTTTATAATGGGATTGCCTACACAGCACCAGGCTTGCTGGCATCAGATAGGATTCACCTTTCTCAAAGGGGGAAGAAAACCTTTGCTCACAAGCTAGCAAGGCTCATTGACAGCTTTAAACTAGACTTGAAGGGGGAGGGGGATAGTATCAGGCTTGCCTGTGACAAGCTGTGGGATAACACACCAAGGTTAGAGGAAGAGAGTGCTAGCAAGAGCCCTCAACCTGTTGCTCCAAGATGTGCTGGGTACACTGTAGCATGGTCAGCTTGAGCTGGGTGCCTTTGAAGAGGTGCCGAGCCAAACATAAAAGTCCCTGGGTAATTATATCCCTAGAGACTATTTACCCGCTCCTGACATGATGATTCAATCCAACAGTAATATTTGAGTCTGGGGTCTTCTTGCTTCTCATTTAATTATTTCACTGACCTCAGACAGGTATTTGGTTTTTTTAGTTACAGGCAATTTTTAAACTCTGTAGCTGCTTCATGCCAGCCTTGAAGGTGTTATTTTGTCCAAATGTATCCTATTTTGTTCAGTAAAGTACAAAACAGACCTTATCTTGCAGGTGTTCATGATGGTCTGTAGCTGCTTTTGCTTTCATTAAGTAGGTACAAGTTTGGTGGATATGAGCACAACTTAAAATATTCAGTTTAGGATTTCAGCAAATTTAGCTTACTAAGTAATGTGAGGCAGACAGTATATTAAAAATCACACAACCTTATAATTTCAAGTGATTCATTCTACTGAATACACATTTACTTAAGCTAAATGATTAATATAAAACTTAAATTGGGCTCATCCAGTGATCTGTGAGTAGTAAAAGATCACTGCCCTGGAGCCACACTTGTTTAGCAGAGCGAGCTCAAAGTAGGCTCACCCAGGCTGTCTTATTTATGGAATAAAGTGGTTGGCTCGTAGTCAAATTGCATACAGTGGGAAAGGTATGCATGAGTGTCATGTCCCGCCAATACAGGGGGAAAGACGTGACTAAGATTTGCTGATTCCTTTGGGTGGAATTAAGGTGAGTCAACACTCAAGGTCCATAAATACACAATATTTGTTTAAGCCAAGATGTGCAAAAATGCTCACCATGTGCAGGGCTTCTGTCTTGCATTACTCAGAGAGAGGGGGGGAAGAGGTGGTGGGGAGGGGAGAGGGGGAGAGAGAGGGAGAGAGAGAGAGAGAGAGCACTCACCAGTCCGGGTTCCTGTGATGGTCCAGCCACATCAGAATTCACAGATGATGCATCAGTAGATCTTCTTCCTCCTTTCTCCTCTTCTTTTGGGTCTTTTATACTCTTATTTCCAACTCTGCCCCTAGAATTATGTGTCTGTATGTTTTAGGCAGAGCAAGTCTTTTCATGGCATATTGCAATTTCGCATGTTCTTGATAATCTTCATTTGCATAGGCATGGGTGTCACCCATTATATGTATTTCACCAATAATGAGGCGAAAGGTCATTCTTTGGTCACTGTACAAAGGGGATGGGCACAGGGCAAGGCTGCCCTGCCTTCACAGAGCTCTCCCCACTCCCCACCACATCCTGTCCAAACTGGACCTGTTGTAATGAGAGTTGTTCCACCTTATTGCTGTTTGAGACATATAGGCCTCTTGCAACACGCCACCACCACCTAACAGCTAACTATTTACAAGTCTCTTACACTACCCCATGACTCAGTGATAGGAGGCAGTTCTTCACCCATTATGTCATTGTCTACTGTGGTAATTTTGATGTACCAGACCAATGGTGAAAGAGAAGAGAGGATACAAGAAATCATACATTTTACCACAGCAAGGCCCAGTATCAAAACCAAAAAGCTGTGCAATACCATAAGGATGATGTTTATGAGCCATTTTCCTCATCCCATGAGTCCAAGGGTCTCCAATATCGATGCAATCCATGATCTGGAGCTAAATCCATCAAACCAATCTGTTGTCTGCATCTCTTGGAACAGTTCTCCAGTCTTGTCGGCGACTGCGAGCGGCGGAGAAACCATGCAGACTCTCAATGTGAAGGATAATGCATGATTCCATTTATTAGCCCAGATAGCACATATTTATACAGTTCAGATAATTATGCCTACTAGTCACTACATGATTGGCTTAAGCTCTAAAGATCATATTTGCGTGTTCCTCCTACTTGCGGTTACAGAAGCGTGAGAAGTTACCCCCTTTCCCAGCTGCGCTGCTACTCCCTCAAAGTTGTTTATGCTCGGCTTGCAAGGTCAGGCCGACCTTGCAAGTCTGCACATAACGGAATTTCCCACTGGCCTGTATGCCTTACTTATGTCAAGCAAGGCCTACAGTCTCGTTAGAAGAGGCTTTGCTCGTACAATGGATCAGTGGACCCAGCCGATTCATGGCCTTTCTTTTGCAGCCATTCCCTAACAGGCGACCTTCCTCATCTTTGAGTATGCTGCTTCTGTAGTGGTAGAGGCATTGTAGATGGTGATACAGCATTCTCCTTCTGTTCAATTTAGTATTCCACATGTCCTGTGTTCTTTTAACAATAAAATATCTAAAGCTAATCAATTTTGCAGAGTCATCTTTGAAACTTGTTGAACTTACAAATTTAATTCTCCAAAGGCTTATCTTGTCCAATTAGTCAAAACATGTACTTGCCAAGTTAAGTTCTCTAAAACAAGTGGAAGTCTTATAACAGGTGCACTGAGCACAAAAACTGCCCCCAATGATAAAGCAAGCTCTTGTCCAAAGGTGTAATAATCGGGTCTTTGAACCCCCGAAATTACTTCCCTTGCATCTGCTGAGCTATTCAGGTCTCTATGTGCTCTATTGTGGCAAGACGTAAAATTATACTCTCTGGAGGGACACACAGAGGGGAAGCTGATAGAACACTGCAATCTGGCCATTTCATACATATTTAACTGTGAACACAACTTCCCATCAAAGCATGCCCATACCATTCCTGGTGGGACTGAATACCTTTCTGGGAAACAATCAAATTGATCATCTTGAGATATATCCTGCTGCTTTCTGTCAGGGCTCCAGATCCTCTGTTGACCTGGGCCATGTATGATTGGAATACCACCAGAGAGTGCTATTTTGGGGTCTACAAAGGAGCTATTACATCAGTCATCCTGATTCCGATAACCATAGTTGGGATGACCCCAACAGGTACAAGCCTCAAATAAATGTCCTGAACTGTAGGATATATTATACCAAGTTTCTCATGGGTCACCTGCCCCGGTGGAACAATTTATTTTTCAGGAAAAATTAACCAGGAGGTCTCTGATTATATCATGATTCGGGATGACGGTCCTACACTTTTGACTGGACCAACATAGGATTTCCCCAGGCAGAAGTTTAGATTGATAATGCATACAATTTGCAGTGCTGTCTTCCCATTGAATTGCTGTCCTATCAGGAAGGTCAGAAGTGGAAGATAAAGAAAGACTGGAGTTAAATAGTCATTTCAAAGACCAGGTCTATTCATATGTAGTTTGGTTAATAAGGAGAATTTCCCCTGATTTGTTGGGGATATAGAATCACAGAATCATAGAATCATTTTGGTTGGAAGACACCCTCAAGATCATCAAGTCCAGCCATTAAACTAACACTGTTACTAAACCATGTCCCGAAAAACCTCATCTATGCATCTTTTAAACACCTCCAGGGATGGTGACTCAACCACTTCCCTGCGCAGCCTGTTCCAATGCCCAGCAAGACTTTCCG